>SZWC01006734.1:69169-131036 GCA_023375785.1 Penium margaritaceum | reverse complement strand
GAGAGAGAGAGAGAGAGAGAGAGAGAGAGAGAGAGAGAGGAGGACAGCAGAGCACACATGCTGTGGCCAAGCACAACAACCTCTGTCCTTTGGTGCCATGCAAAAGCAAAACACATCGTGTGCGATAAAGGGCCACATGAGTGTGCACTTGCATGCCATGAAATGCCATTGGGATGACTGCATGGCATGTGCAACGGGCAGCACTTTCTACAACCCAAACGTGGCCAACCATGCCGATGCACCACATACCTTCGGGGACACGTCGGAGGGAGTATGTTGTTGTTCGCTGCGCTTGTCACCGATGTTGCTAGCAGCACCACTGGCCCCCAAAGCATCTGCCTGTAAACCAGGGTCTTGCTGCTGCTGCTGCTGCTGTTGCTGCTGCTGCTGGTGCTGCAGCTGCTGCTGGTGCTGCTGATGCTGGTCTGCCTGCTGCTTCTGAAAAGAGACATGCTGGCCATTCAACTGCTGGGGCAAGGACCGTGGGATTTGAGGATCCTGCTGCTGCTGTTGCTGCTGCTGGTGTTGCTGCTGCCACCGGGAGCTTGGCTCCTGAGTGGCAGCAGCAACAGCAGTAGCAGAATCGACAGGGCGCACGTGGCTGCCAGATTCATCAGCGCCCATGCCAGGACCAGCAAAGACCTTACAACCGCCCAAGCCACTGCCGCTGCTTCCTGTGCTGTCGCCAGTACCCTCCAGCAGCAGGAGGCGAAGAGCTGCTGCAACAGCATGAGACGAGTCCACTCCTCCGCCAGCAGCGGCACCAGCCGCCAGATGTTCTGACCACGCACGACCTTCCCCTTGACCTATCGCAGCAGCGGCAGAGGTCGTGGCCGCCGCTTGCCCAAGCCTACTGTATAGCCCGAGCCCACCTGCTGCCCCAGTCATACTGCCATAAAACCCTGTACTGCTGCCACCTAAGCCGGTCCCACCCAGAACTCCTGGTGCAAATGAAGAAGAGCTGGGTGCGTCAACCTTCCCCCCTTCACCATCAGCGGAGCTTCCCGGGCTGCTGCCCTTATCCGTCCACAGAGCCATACGTAGCAGCTGTTGCTGCACATGCGGCAGCAACACGTCACCACTGCTGCTCCCAGCTTCTGCCATGGTGGGTGGCGCAGCAGGCCCACCGTTCGGATGCAGAAGCGAGCGGCTGTAGAATGCGGCTGAGGGTGCTCCAAACGGGGATGCAGAAGGGCCGACCGACGACGTTGTCGTAGTCGATGCGGACGCGGAAGGCCACAGCGAGGCTGCAAGGGAGGCGATGACGTTGTCCGCCGGGGGGCGACTGTTAAACGCGCTGGAGGTCAACACGCTCTTACCACCACTGGCTTCAGAGATGCTGCTGCGGCTACTACCGCCACCGCTTCCACTGCTGCTGCTCCCAAAATTGTCGCTACTGTCTCCCCACAGGGCCTTCACGTGGGCTGGGACGGCGCTCACACTCGACGGCACAGCCACGCCGAGGCCGGCACCGGAGACATCCGACGCCGAAATCTCTACAGGGGCTCCGATCTGCCGGATCGCAGGATCTTGGATCCAACCGTCCAGGTCTTGGCCAACCCTGGCGGGGGTGCTACTGCTGCCTCCACTAGCCAGACCAACGGCACCAGGGCCGCTCCCAACGATGCCATTCTTCCCCAACGCAGTGGCAGAAGCGTGCGTTGTGCCATGCGTTGCATGCGACCGACCGCCGTCCAGGAGAGGGTCGATCTGCACTGGGGGCTGCTGTGCCCACCGAGCCTGCCCTTGCACACGGGACTGAGTGAAGGAGTCGCCTAAGAAGCTGTGGTGCTCCAGAGCCGCCGTGCGCGCACTGACCCTGCTCCATTCGGATTCAAAGCGCCCTTCACAACCAAAGCCTTCCCTAGATGTCGGAAGGCCGCCAGGAAACCTCATCTCTGAGGCCCGTCCAGTCCCTCCTGCGACTCCTCCAGAACCGCCTCCCTCGTCTCCTCCAGCTGCTCCTGCTCTCGCCACTACTCCGTCGCCTCCTCCTCCTCCTCCTCCCGCTGCTGAGGCTGGTGCTGCTGCAGCTGCTCCCGACTCTACAGTTGCTCCTCCTGCTTGACGGACAGCTGGTGTTGCAGCAGAAAAGGCAGCCCGGTGGCCTGACTGGGTGAAGGACTGTGCAGCAAGAGCCGATGGCAGGCTAGGAGCTTGCAATGCCAGCGGAAAAGGTGAGGGGCTGGAGAGGGCGTGCGACTGGCCGGCCATGAGACCTGCAGCAGACAAGGGGAGACCAGAGGCACCACCATGACCTCCTCCCATGACACCAGACCCGGCAGTCACGCCGGATGCCCCAGATGCGGTTGGAAATGATCGAACAAGCATGCTACTGCCGCCACTGCCACCCTCAACGCCCGGCCAGATCGCTGCCACTCCGCCGGCAGTGTTGGCCGGCGAAGCTGTGGAGCCTGCTGCCTGCAGCTGGCGGAAGAGCTGGCTGGATGATGGGGCGGGCGGCTGTGAGTGGTAGGGGTGCGGGTGGAACAGGCCCTGCTGGTGCACCACTTGTTCTCCCATCGGCTCTCCTGTGAGAGGGTGAGCGTGAGGGTGAGGGTGGGGGTGGGGGACGGGGCCGTGGTGGTGCAGGGCGTGGTGGTGAGGGAGAGCATGCAGCAAGTGCTCATGTGAAAACGGTTGGCCATGTTGTTGATGCTGCTGCTGCTGCTGCTGCTGCTGCTGCTGCTGCTGCTGCTGCTGCTGCAACTGTTGTTGCTGGTGGTGCTGCTGTTGCTGCTGTTGCTGCTGATGTTGCTGGTGCTGTTGCTGAAGCTGGAGGTGCCTCAAGATGTGCTGCTGGTCGCCATCCGGCAGACCCTTCCCGTACGATGCGGCAGCAACCGCTGCTGCAGCTGCCGCCGCCGCTGCTACGGCGCCATGATCCGCGGAGGCGGAGGCACCAGCGGACCCGGGTGGCAAGTTCCATGAGTTCCCTCTGTCCAAGGCCGATGCGTCCAGAGAGACTCCGCCGGCCATGCCTAACGAGGCCCCTGGGCCGGAGGACGACGAACTTGCTGTCATGCTGCCAGATCTAGACTCTTGACAACCGCTGACAAGCGGAGTGGGCCCGCCATGGCAAAGGCTCAGAGTCCTGCCAACAAGGGTTTTGCTCAGGAAGCAGCCCCCGTCTTCAAGAATGGCCTCAGTTCCTACGTGAGGCTAGGGGGCAACCAGCTGCGTGGACCGAAATGCCTGCTGCACTTCCAAACATTGCAGGCGGGAAACACTGAAAACTTTTCCGGCTGCAATTGAAAACGTATAAACATTACTCTCGGTTCGTTGTAAAAACGACCGACGATGGTGTAGTTTGCTCTGGATAGAATGTCTCAAGAGACAGAAACAGTACGTATGCGAAACGAGTCTTTTTTCCTTTCCATAAAGTACAAATCGGCGCTATGACTACTGCTGTCACGGCACCTCCGGAGCGTCCATTCACATCTGGTGCACGATGGTCGACGCTTTGTGAACATTGTTCTAGTGAACCCTTTCTAACACACCTTTTTTCGCAAACGCGTTCCCGCTCCACGTATTGGGTTCGGGCGTCTGTGTCAGATACGACAATCGCTTCGACAAGAAAATCGTTTGACCCGCTCTCGGCCAAATAGTGCGCCCCCCCTGCCTGGGCCGAAACGCTACGCCAAGTACCGAGTAAACTTTTCCATTTCACCTCTTTGGCGTTAACTAACCACATTTTTTACTTCGGGAAAATGCTCCACCTCACTTACATGACGAGGAGTCCTCAAGAATCGAGATAGTCTCCTCGTGTTCATCACATGGTGTCTGACCTTCCAAATTCATGTGTGAAACGGTTACAATTTTGAGAAAACTTCTTACCATACCTGTGACTTGAGGACTTTTGGCCATATGCCGTCCACGAACAACTCAACATTTCAAGCCTTCTAACTTCCAAAAATGTGGGTGGTGTTTATACTCCTCTATATTGCGAGAAACCTGGTTTTTGCCATCCATAAGTGAGAAATCAGACAAGAAGAAGGCATGCAAAAGAGGATCTTCGGATGGAATAACAAAGTTTTCAAAGCACATGGATTTGCAGTGCATTTGACTAATGATTCCATCGTCCATAAATACATTGCCCAATGACGTGCATATTTGTGTACATTCATGAAGTATGATTTCTATGAAGTAGATCCTCCATCAATGTAATATTTTCAAGCGTGTAAAGGGCGATAGAATTTCTTTAATATATCTCTATATCCAATGGTTTTCTAACAAAAATACCGATAGATAGGTGGCTTCGTGCACATGATCTCGGCAAGTCTCTCCAAATTTCATCATTCAAATTGCAATCAGCCCGTCTTTAAATAATTCAAACCCACAATAACGGTTCAAGTAATTAATTTAGAATGCTACTTGATAAAGAACTAATCTCATCATTCTAGCATCCCACAAACAAACCGTGTCAGCTAAGGCATCTCGCAAAACCGCCCTTTTGCCTTCTGCTCATAGCTTCGATTGCCAGAAAGATATCTTTTTGGAACCCCATCACAAAATTTAAGGTTTTCGGTTCTTATTGACGTTTGGACATCTTCGACTCCCAGTTATAGTAGAGCTTGAGAGGTTCCCTTTCAATAAAGAAAGAGTTGAGTCTCGCAAAACTTTGGAATGTGATAAAACACGTTAATGTTCGATATAGGAAGAACCACATCTTTGGAAAAAAAATAATCTGATTCAATAGTAGATGGACTATTCTCCTGAGTATTTTATGCCATCGCGCAAAAGAGCCCACCCTTACTTGGTCTAACCAAGTAATGTGTCATCTTATCTCTAACAAAGTGCCTCGCCAAGAGATTTTTTAAATATCCACCACCTCATGAGCCCGTCTCCCCCATACAAATTGAGATCTTGTGCAAAATATTCCCGTCAAACTAGCTTTTGTGAATACAAAATGTGATATCTGAGATTTATGGTTTTTAATGATGTTATGACTACTTGAAAACTACTATTAGCAATATTATTATTACAACTTCATTTTCATGATTGGAAAACAAACCTCAGAAATAATCACATGTTATGTTAGAGGATGCTTCGCTTGACATAATATTTAGGCACATTGTGCCTTTCCTTTGATTTCCTAACGTTTTGTTAAAATGGACGTGTCACATCACTTATGTAGCTTAGCATTGTGCCATCCTTTTGCACCTTTCAACATGACCAGCGTAAGAATTCCCTTTATCACAATGCATCCACTCATCTTTGTGTTTCCTACCAACTTCTCACGATTGAATTAGCGATTTAATTGTGCAAGTTGTGAACCTTCATCACTCACATAAGATGCATCCACTCATCTTTGTGTTTCCTACCAACTGCACCACTGTGGGATACCCTCCTAATCCATCCATAGATGTAGCATGTGAGATTCAACATTTAAGCATTGCCTTTAACCATGTAAAAACTTGGCCTCTTTGCATCTGCTAAGTATGTTTGTGGTTAGTTCTTTTTTTAATTCCACCCTCCTTCTCGAGAGAAGATATTGTTTCCCATGTCCACGCTCCATCTTAGCCTATGCAAAGAAGACTTTCTTCAATCTTGTTACCCACTCTAGTATCACCCATTTCAACCTACTACATCATAGCCTCCCCAAATGTCATGACCCCTTATTTGCCTCTTGCCTTTGCACATCTCCTAATGACACCCAACTAGATCCATCACTTGGTACCTTGTATGCATCCAAATGTAAGTACTATTGTTGTCACAAATATGTCAAGTCTCCTTCTCCCTTGTTTTGAAAGTGCAAATTAATATGCCTCAATTTTTTCCATGTTAGGTTCCTTGACCCTCTTTAGGTAAGAATGTTACTTACATCCACATCAGTTTTTTTGTTTCACGTGGGTGCATTCTTGTACCGCAAAGAATGGCATTCTATAGGCCATCCAAGACGCATAGCTAGCGTTACGGCCACTACGTAGTTCTCCGCGTTATTACAGGCCGTGAAATATAGTCTCAAATTCTTATGCTTCTTACATGCGAGGGTAACATTTGTAAGATTGTAGTTCCTTCACACTGCAAATTTAATGGGGACATGGAGTTGTTGAAATTTAATCTCACAATTGGTGCTATTTATAAATGTGTAAAGCGTGAAAAGTTAAAGACACAAGTATGTGGGTTGAAACTCTAGTATCAAACCATGTTGGTAAACTGGTTTTCATTCACAAGGATGTGATGCAATGAAAAATAGGCATGTGTGCTTCATTGTTTTGAACAACGTGCTTGAGTCACATGCGAGGTGAATGGTTTTGTTGTTTTTTCTCAATACATTTGTCTCAAGGGAAAGTGCAAGGTTATTTTGTTGGGGAATGGACGAATATAAGACCATTATTTTGTTTTTAGATTGCTTAATTATCTTGTATATCATTGTTGGGTTGTGCCTTTAACCGCGTTTTCACATAGTCAATGCAACAGTCATTGTAGTAAGAAATTAAAATGTATTTTGAATCAAATTTTAGTGGTCATGACTGAATTTTTCCATGTATCGAATCATGTGCTTTCTACACACTACATGATACGTGTATTGCAATGTGTGGGCACGTGAAGTTTCCTATCAGGTAAACTACGTACAGGAATGTTTATGTCCACCCATACACAGCTGAACATTTTCAATAAACGTTTTTCTTATTATGCATGAAGCATGAAGGGAAAAAGGCTATCAAAAACATTGATAATATATTCTTTTAATTTTATTATAATAGCCAATGCATTCATATTTATTTTTGTTATTGCTTGTATTGTGATAATGGTATCCACACGAAGATAGAGGTTCATTTAGTATGGTTGCCTATTTTCTTGTGATCATGGAGAATTGCCCCACCATCCTCCCTCCCCAAACCCCTCCCTCGTTGTATCTTTTGAGTTTACATGGATGTGAAGATGAAAAAAATTCTAAACCAAACACAAATGTACGTGTGGGAATGTCCGTCAAATGCAAGGTGGTCTTCCCCTCCACCCTTCTAACAAAGTATAAATTTTGTTAGGGGATTGTATCTGGAATTGTGTGTGGTTGTTGTGCCTACATGTACATATGTGTACACTCATGTGCAGTTTACACTAGTATGATGTAAGACACTTCTCTCAACTTTGTTCATTTGTTTATTTTCAATGACCTCCCCTCCATGAACTCCTTGAGACACTCGCCCTCAACAAATTATGTGTTTGGAGGAGTCCCTCACTGTCTGTCGCAACTCAACGTTTGTCCGATGGTGATGCCTCCCCCCTCCTCCCAACACTAAAAGTGTATATGGCGACTGTACATGTGAGTGTACCTGGCGGACATTGCAAAATGTACATACATGTATCGTTTGCAATGTCCTTGAAACCTGACGTCGTCCCCCTTCTCGATATTGAAAGTGTCTTTGGGTAGGGTACATGGTGGTGTTTATGGTGGGTATCACAATTTGTACACAAATGTACTTATGTAATGTTTTTCTACTTGTAGGTGCCTCTCAAGTCCTCTCGTATGCTCATTTGTGTACTCTCAATAACCATCCCCTTAAACATTATCCAACAAAATTGTCTGATAAAATCTATGTACTTGAGGTTCCCTCACTGTTTGTTAGTGATCATCTCCATCTAATAGCGACATGCCCCCATCAGCATTAAATGTATAATCGGTGACATTACACGGGAGTGTAGCTGATGGACACCGTGAACTGTACATAAATGAGCATTTTGTAATGCCCCCAAAGCCAACTTCATCTGTTGTAGCTCATCGTCGTCCGATAGATATGGACACCTCCCTAAGTGTCAAAAGTGGGTTTCGCGAGTGCACGTGGGTGTTTAGCTGATGGACATCATGACATGTACACATGTGTATATTTTGTGATTTCCATCAACAAAAGATCCCTTTGAATCTAGTAGTTGAAACCTTACTCATCCTAGTACAGCTTGGTTGCCACTTGCGAGCAATGGCAAAATAGCCGGTCAAGCAAGAACTACGGTAAATATCGACCAAGAAACATGTCACTGAACTTGGTTTTTGCAGATGTGGTGTTTTCACGAGTTCCAATTCTTAATGAAAAGACACATGTGGAAAGGTCATCACACATATGCTTATGTCTGTAAAATTCCATTTATTTAAATGGTTGAAGGTGGGTACAAGGAAATTTACAACGAATAATATTATTCTTTTTCAGCAAATTTTGTTATTTCTATGAACTTTCTCTACATTAATTTCACGTCTTTCACCATGTTTCATGTTTGAGGAGTTCACGTAGGGAAAACATGTTGAGCATTACACGAATCTTCTTTGCATCTCCCTTCATGTGTGTACTTTTCATGTTCATGCTTTTTAGATTGGTTGAATTTGACGTCACAAACCATGAATGGAAGTTTTGTTCCTGGGTATTCTCAAACTTCCACGGGGTTTAACGTCAATTGTCACCTCCTCCGATGTTGGTTTACATAGACTCATGCGGGTGGCTTAGCAATGACGTGGCGGATTGTAGTACACCTCCTTCCTGGATATCTAAATGGCTAGCAAGGTCATGTGAACGTGTACATATGATACAATATGTAACACGCGTGAATCTAGCTCCTACGTGAAGATCATCATTTAAATTTGTACAGTGTCTTTAGGATCTCGCTAATGGGTTTTCCCTATCATATTCACTGTTGGGGAAATCATCATCAATGAGCTGCGTTGGGGAAATCAAATATTTGTAGTATCTGAATGTCCACTTTTATTTGTACCTTGACCTCTCACTCAGAGTCCCAAACAAGTAGGGTAACATAACAAAATACATATTCTATTGTATAATAAACTCCATTTTTCATTGAAAAACTTCAATTTCATTGTTTTGAGTGCTAATAAAAATCATTACATGCAAGACATGTTGGAAGATTTTGTGCCAATATTTTTTCTCTCTTCCGATTATTTTTCTCACCATATCCCCTCATCTTGCTCGTCCATCAAGGAAAGAGGGCAGTGCAAGGACAAGGGCCCTAGATGAATCATCTCAATACTCAAGGCCATACGTCCACATGGTCATTGATCAAGCGGCCAACTCTATCCATTGCCGACAAGTTGTCTGCCAGAGAACTTCTCATCACCACACTGGCTGCTAGCCGTCCAATTGGTCACATGCACACAGGCCGATGGTCAATAAATATTGGCCTTTGAGAAGCCTTATCAGTTACAAGGAGTTGTTGTCAACCACCACTTGAATTTATAGTAAGGAAGGGTCAATATTACACTTTTTCTTCGTTCCTCGGTAATTGCGATGAATGTTTCCGATTCATGCCAAATGTGTACGAGTGCCACATAGCGAGGCACTAGCATTGTGAATGAAGATCAATGACCAATCACCAACTCAACACGAGTATGTGCATTATAAGTTTGCACAAGCCCTAGCTTGCGGATCAGCATGACTAACAATCTCCCTCCCATCATGCTAGAGCATCCTTGCGACAACCATATTGGGCATCTCCAACCTCATATAATTTCCAATCCATGAATTCCACCCAAAAGGAATGTTTCTTTGTTTCCCTATGTTAAGGTGGTTTCCATTGCAATGCATTGATCTACAAGAGCTCCGAGCTCGCTTTACTACTCGATGATCACCCTAGTGGACGGTCGAGATTGAAGCTCTCGTGATTTATGTTTAGGTCCAAACCCAAGAAATGAATCAAGGTATTCACAGCATTCCATAATTCAAGTATATGCTTAGTGCCAGATTAGGCAAATAACCTTTTATTGGTCGTTAGTAGCAACTACTTTTGGTGGCAACTCAATGGCTCCTTCTACCATGCATGGAGCTAATAGTCTTACATGAGAACTTCTACGTGTCATCCTGCTAAAGCATTTCAATGATTCATATGCCACTGGGAAACACCTTTTCTCTTGTGTCAAAAAATGCCTTGCAATGGCTATTCTTTGGGCAACTTTATCCGAGCTGCGTTGTTTGTGCCCCACGTGTACGCGAGGTGACAAGTGAAAATCACGACCAAGGTTGGTGCCTATTTCGCAGACTAGATCATGGAAAATATCTACATCAGATCCTCGTGTTTGATTTATGCCTATTACCGAGCCGTATACCTGGGAGGACCCGCTGCCGTCCATATCCATTCTCGCAAATACTAATCTAACGGCCATATCATTGGAGTGGTTACTCGATCGCAAACTTGTCGTTGGAACCACGGGTTTGCTAAACGTTTGCGTCAACCAAGGTCTAATTCACATGCATCAACGAACAGTACCCACAAATCATTTGATTGCGATAGCCATACTATGCATGGATTGTCCAAAGTATGCAAGAGTTCTCATTTGCAAACGATGCATGCACTACATTCCTGAGTCGTCGTCGTATTTTCCTCTGGTAAATTGTTCACACATTCACTGGTGGAGATATGCGTAAAAAACCGACAACAATCTTATAATCAAACCGTCGGTTTCGCTACATTTTACCCCACACGTACAATTGATGGTTGCCAACATGGCCATTTCCCCCCTCACACAGGCATCCGATGGGAGAGCGATCCCAAGACAGGCCCCTCTGATCATCGAGGAAGTGCTACGGCATTATCTAAGTACAACTTTTTACGGCAGGTAGTCCGTGTCAAGAGAGAGGTCGAACTAGGCAGCTCTCGTAAATTTATCCCTTTTCTTTACACATATATATATGTGAATTCTGTTGTCAAGCCGCATCAAGGTGATTCTTCACCATATCTAATACGGAATTTGTGTCATGAGCAAAGCCTTGAGTAAAGGGAGATTTTATATTTGTAATCCAAGTTATCTTTAATGAAGATAATACATATGGGTTGTGACCACTGTTTAAGCGAACAGTGTGAACTACGTCTATCCGTTGACAAAGTTGTTTCCCATAAACTCTACCAGTGCTAGGATTGTGTCCCCTTTACTCATTGTGGGATTATTGTACAAGTACACATTTACTACTCAATCAGATTCATGTACTCTATTTTTCTACTAGTGAAAGGGTCAATCATTGAAAAGATTTGAGACTTGCTAACAAAATACTCATACATCTTTTGGTACTTCATGATACCCTCAAAGAAGAGAAATTATGCCTCCACTCCATTCACATCAATGGTTGTGGAAATGAAACGTATCCTCTTTCTTCTTAGATCCACAACCACTAGTGTTACATTGTGGTCTAGTGTTGTGTCCGGATGTCCAGTCATGAAGTCCGTGCTTTCACACTCCCAATGTAGTCTCGAAGATGAGAAGTTTTTGGAGGATTCCAACACCATTTTTCTATTTGCCTTGTTTAGGATACATGGACCATAAATAATAGTCGAAGAGTGCATGCTACATCCATTGTGATCCCACATGACATACAATCTTTAGGTCAAGGAACTAAGAGGTAAGTCTGGCTCAATAAGTCTCCTGAATATAGCATAAGAATGTGTTATTTGTGCTAGTGAATTCTTGCAACTCCCACCAAGCTGCCATTTCTAGATTCTCAGGTTCTTAAAACCAATAATCCATGTAATATCCTACCCACAAATTTATTTGAAAATATTTATCGTGGATAACCTCTTCAGGTGGTTATCATAAAAGTACAGAGGATCCGGTATCTACATTGTAGTTGTAATTAATTTCATAAAACACCAACTGACATACGTGGTTTCTTTAATTTCCATGATTCTATAACTTTGTGAATTGGCCACGTTGATGCATCATTGTTGATGCTCCAAGTAAAACAAAATTTGGCTCGGGTATTCAGCATCGTACTGTCTCGCGGATTCGTTCAATTCTGGTTCAGGCGTTTCTACCTTTTACATTCACCCAAAATGGGATATATTTGAATTGTAATGGGGTTTGTTTAATTGCATTGTCTTGGAATACCGAGGTTCCCGCATTCGTCCAATGTGCAACCTTCGCCGCAAAAAACGTAACACCCCGGTCACGCGAAACTATAGTTGTTCAAACTAAAGGATTCAAACAAAAATGCTGACAGTCGCGGTCAATCATTGATTGCACCAGTGTGATATCGCTCGCGATGTGTGCGACCTGTCACCGAAGCACCTCTTCATGTAGACGGCTTGGCATTGGTACAACATCTTATCCTGGCCGAAGTACAAGGCATGCCTATGCTTTACCATCACCATCCATTGTCCACCACTACAACCACCATGAAGTCCTTGTTAGACTTCGACCCGAAGCCTGTAAGTCGTGAGGAGGTTGCTGCCCAACGTGACCTGCAATTTGACCTACACAAATTCCTCCATCCCAAGCCTTACAAGATCCCAAAAAAGCATCTTGTTGGACGCCCTCCTTAGAACGCCTGTTGCCTGCACCCGTCGAAGCCATGACAACGCCATTGACCTTTGTGGCAGGTGTGAAAAGTAGCCTCCCTCCCACGATGATAGAGCCAACAACTTACACAAACTCTCCTGTGCCAGACGAGACGGACACCGACGCACTCCCGCCGACCAAACGAGGCGTCTATGTCAACTGGTTGAGAGATGGGAATCTCCCACCGATTCACATTGCGATGGTGGCCCGCGGAAATGTGGACCAGGCTTGTAGGATGCTGCACAAGATCTACCGTGAACCTGGTGGCTGTTGCGTCTACGATCAACTCACCCCCTCCACGGTTTTTGAATGGTACGAGAAGAACAGTACAAACTTCGAGGGCAAATTCAGGTCCTTCTTAACCCATATCGTCAAAATCAAGGTGCAAGGACCCACCTCCTGTCGGACACACGGACAGAGTGGCCGCCAGGTTTCCTCGATCGCCAAGACGCCTTTTCCAACATCATCATCTCCAACATCACAGAGATGTGATATGCTGGCACCATCATCAACTCATCCACGCTCAATGGGGTTTTTCATGCACTTAGACACGAGCAACACCAGGAGGAGCTTTCGTCAAATGACGGGTCCCTGACGTTCTCTCGTTCATGGACCCGTGACTTTGACCATAATTGCATGGAATGGTAGTACCGTTGTGGCACCACGTTGGCTCAAAAACTGCTGACCAATTGGGAGGAGCATATGCTTACAATGCATCAGCGTGTCACCGTGCTCATGGCGTCAAACAAGATTGAAGTGAACGTTGTGGTCGGTGGAAACCACACCGACATCTCCCTCATACCCACGAGTAAGTTCACTCGTCCTCATGCCATTTTGAGTACTGAACTACACCTCATGCAAACCCCAACCGTCAAATGAAACTGCATGTGATCGGACATATGCTCCCATCGGTGGAGGTGTGACATCCACAATGGCGGGTGAGCTCCTACCACTCCAACTCATCTACGCTGTAAAGACGTAGCTGTCATCTCGACAACACTGACTCCCGCATCGCACGTGAAGATTGTGACTTCTACATCACGCACACGGACAACCAATGGGCAAAATTGCAGACTACACCTGATTGGCTCACACACGTCATCAACCAGTTGTACGAGAGGTAATGCGTGTTGAAGAACAAGGAGGTCGGCAAGCAGAAGGCCATCCTCCTCCTGGACGTGTGGCGGCCCAACACTTCCCCCCGAGCTCCGTGACTTCATCAAACAAAAATATGGCTACATCTGACTTCTCTTCATCTCGGATGGCTGTACGTCAGAAGCACAGCCAACAGATGTTGGCTTGCAATGCCCCCTTAAGGCAATAATCGAGTCGTAGTAGAATGAATGGCATGCTAACGAAGTGTGCATCAGTCTAAAAGCAGCCCGACATGGCAAGGTGGATTTGGGTATGGTCCGCATGCGCAATCTTGGACTGTCGTGGGTCGTCTCCACTTGGCACAAGCTACAATGCAACTGTGAGCTGGTGAAGTATGCCTGGATGGCTTGCAAGTTTGCGCACTGCGAGGATGTTACCTTCCACAAAGCTGCTACTGAGGAGGAAATATCGAAAGACAACACGTTGTTCGCTAGCTAGGTGGTGTCCGAGCCCGAAGACTGCATCGCTCATGTTGGCTCTTAGGCCATTAACATTTTGTTGTCTTGGGGGGGTGACAGAGACCCATGAAGTTGTGCTCAAAACCGTCGTTGTCATTTTCACTTTTCATGTCTATGATTGAGTTGTACCCAATGATGGTGCTATACCGTGTTGCCAAACCCGGTTGAATGGGAAATGATTTTGTAAACATTTATAAACAAAATGCAGTAAAGCATGAAGCAATAACGGAAGAGTTAGCCCTAGCCATACATAATTTTTACAGGCATACATGGGCAAAAAAAATAGTTTAAACAAATGCGGGTGACAGTCCGGTATAATGTGCATGCCGTCTTCATAAGTTATGTCTTGTTTAAAAATGGTGACAATTCATGGTCGGATTCCACCGTCACGTCCTCAGGATCACCGGCCATGTATTGCGTCCCAGCTGGGATGAAGTTCCAACTCTCGTATGCAACTAGGTCATTGTTCCGCATCAGGATTACAACAAGTCATGATACAAACACATCACAACGCACCTCCCACAACTGTGGTGTATCTGAAAGAGCTAATATGGAAGATATAGAACTAATTTATTTATTTATAAGACGTATGTAATTGTATTTTTCTCATCCTTAATTCAAATCTCATTGTGTGATTCCTTTCAACGAAGCTACCAAGGTCAAATACCCTTGTGTAAACTGTCAGAACTAGTTTGCAAGGCTAAGAAACTCTTGAATATTCTTAGCATTAACCTAGAATGTCCAATCCATTATGAATCTTTGTGGGTTGAAGCGGATATTTTTTTGCCGACTATGTGTAGCGTCAGTGTCCCACCTGGCTTGAACTGGTCCCGGCCTGTGGGGCAGTAGATGGGATGAGTTTATGGTCGGAGACCCTCAACTACCGCGGTTTTGGCCTAGTGGGCCAAGGATTCCATCCGTTTGCTATATTGGGTATCAAAGCCCGGGGGTTCAACACCCATTGTGGACACTAAGGGTGGGTCCATTCGTGTGTGGGAGGAATGTAGCGTCAGTGTGCCACGTGGCTTGAACTGGTCCTGGCCTGTAGGGCAACGTATGGGATGAGTTGAGGGTTGGAGACCCTCAAGTATCATGGTTTGGCCCAGTGGGCCAAGATTTCATCAGTTTGCTACATTATGTGTCCAATGTATTTTGAGCTCATCTTGTGCAAATGTGTACTTGCTTGCTTTTGTATATAACTTCTATTCATGTAGGGTTACGGGGACATTGTGTAACTTTGTAACTTGGTATACCGTACTACTGGGCATATTCGTCCACTTTTCGTTTTGTTTTTTGGAGTTGTAATATTCTCCTTGTCTGGGGTATTTTGAATTTATTTGGGAGCCATTTATCATTTACGAGCAAAATTACTAGAATATCCACATTCTTCCACGGTTCGAATCTGTCAACGAGTCCATCACGTTCACGCGCAACCTTGATTCAAATATTAAAGAATCCAGTCTAGTCGTAGGCGCCGAGAACGTCATCGTACGACGGCCTGTGCCATACAGGCACCGCATGTTCGCTGGTTCGCAGTTTCGTGGATTACAGTCGCCTCAATGGCGACTTTGTTCCACCTGGCAAAGACAGTACAAGGTCACTGGATAAGCGTGCCTCAAAGGCACTGTGACAACCCTGATGCCGCCATGAAGTCACTTGCAGACTTCGGTTTCAAGCGCATCAACCTTGAGGAGGTGGCCGCCGAGAGAGACCACCGGTTTGACGCCCACGAGGCCATTCATCCCAAGCCGTCCAAGGTTCCTTCCAAGCGGCCAGTTGGCCGTCCCCCCAAGAACCCACCGTCCCTTGCCTTGGCATTGTGGAGTCCATGACAGTCCCCACCACCATCCACACAACATTGGAATGCTGTCTCCCTCCCACGGTAGTCGATGATGAAATCTCGGACGACGAGGGTGACATCGATGGCAACGAGGAAGCGTCGAAGCCCGCAAGCACTATCCGAGGTACCTACGTCAACTGGCTTGGTGACGGGCACCTATTGCGTGTGCACTGGGCCATGCTTGCCGGGGAGAACACGTACCAAGCCATCAAGCTCCTCCGCAAGTTGTACCTTGAGCCGGGCGGCCGTTGTGTCTATGATCAACTCGAGCCATCCGCCGTTGGTGGATGGTATGAATCCACAAGTGTCGACCTCCTCCCCAAATTCCTACCTTTCTCGACACACGTGGTGGAGATCAAGGTACAAGGTCCAACAACGCATCGCACCCATGGAAATCATGGCCGTGTAAGATTCCTTGACCATCATCCCAGCTTTGCACAAATTCTCATGGTCAACTTCACGAAGATGCGTGCGGCGGGTACGATCATCAACTCGTCCAACCTACGTGGCATCCTCCACGCCATCACCCAAGCAAAGCACCCGGAGGAGCTACCCGCCAATGAGGGTTCCATGATATTTTCACATTCATGGACACAGAAGTTTGTAAAGGAGTACATGAAGAGGACCTATAGGTGTGGGAAAACCGTGGCGCAGAATTTATCGCCGGCTTGGGAAACCCTAGTCCATGACATGCACAAGTGTGTGGCCATCCTCATGGTGATGAACAACGTTGAACCCGTGTTCGTCATCAGTGGAGACCACACCGGTGTTAGTCTCATCCCCTCGGGTACGTATGACGTTGCTTCTGTTATGTCAAAGTGTTTGTGAAACGCATTGTCGTTCACCCTCTAATGCATGGTTCGGTTATGGTGCAGGTGACCGCACTCACATGCCATCCGGTTCGAAGGAGGTTGCCATCCAAGCCATGGTCGACAAGAGGCAGATCACTGCCCTCGTTGCGTCGTCAATGGCTGTTGATTTCCTCCCCCTCCAGCTCATCTATGGTGGAAAAACGCCACGATGCCACCCGAACAACACAGATTCGCAGATTGCACAAGAGGACTGCGGGTTCCACGTCACCCACACTAACAAATATTGGGCCAATGCACACACCACTCGCGAGTGGATCACGCATGTCACCAGCCTGTGGTACAAGCAGTAGTGTGCTGCCCAAGGGAAGGAAGTGGGGAAGTAGAAGCTCGTCCTACTGTTGGATGCATGGCGGCCCCACACCTCGACCAAGCCCTGCGACTTCATCCGGATGAACTACAAGTGGTTACGCCTCCTCTTCATCTCTGCCGACTGCACGTCCAAGGCACAGCCGGCAGATGTTGGGTTGCAAAGGCCTTTCAAAGAAGCCATAGAGACATCCTACCATGAGTGGTCCGCCAACAAAGTGCACGCTAGCCTTGCCACGGGGAACCATGGAAAGCTAGACATAGGCATGCCTATGATGCAAAACATTGGTTTGAGTTGGGTGCTGCAGTCCTGGCGCAAGCTGCGTGCCAACATTCCGTTAGTGAAGCGGGCCTAACCTGCCTGTGGTTTTGACATTTGCATGGAGAGTGCATTTCCCCAAGCTGCTACTGAGGAGGCTGTTGATCCCAACAGCCTTCTCTTCAAGGATCGCGTCATCCCTGAAGACGAAGACGTCATCGCCCCTTGACGTGGTTCTACTCGCTTTGCTCGCTTTGTTCTGCTCGCTGGTTCTACGCTCAGACATGTGTTGATTTACTTCTTGACATTGTTGTACCAATGTCGTTGCAACTTTGTTGAACCCAACCTACCATTGAATATTTTAAGCAGCTCAGTGAGAAAAAAGCCTTGTCCTTCACGGAATCTTAAGTGGAATTCTTCCATCAACCTAACAAATTCTTATGGCACACTTGAACGGGATAAAATTATTACTATAGACAAATATGCCTGGCAATACAGTATTTTGCAGTATACTAAGTTTTCATCAAGGTAAACTATCATGTTGTCCTTCAATCTGTTAAATGTTTTAAGCTGATTTAAACTCTTCATTATTTTACTTGAAAGCTGGCAATCTTTGGTTAGCAAGGCGCCTGTCATCGTCTTAGATAAACCCCGAGGCACTTAGATTTGTCCACGGTTCAAATCCATGCGGCCCTCTTTTTATTGGAACGCTTGAACGCGCATTTGTGAAGCTTGAGCATTCTGCTTTAGGTTCTCGGCAACTGTCTAAATACTTGCTACAATCTGCCAGATGACGAAAAAAGTTGGTCGTGTGGTAAATAAAACACTCCACCTCTTGTGGAGGGTAGTCCATGAGCTTTTGGAACCAAGACTGCAGATGGTGTGCATTGGAGAGACGTGAAGATGAACCTGATCTTAAAAAAGATAATGTTTTGCACTTTGGGCTATGTAATTTCTTAAACAATCCCAATATTTCACCGCGTTAAAGTGGAAGAATGAAAATTATAATTCACTATATTTTTTGAGTGATTGTTACATTAACTTGGTAGTCCTTTAAGCAAACATGGAAAACGAAAGTAATTAGTTGCACAAAAGTGAGTTATAGTACGGTGAGAAGAATGAACCAATTTGCTCAAAGAATGTTTGGTTCATTTCTCCTTAGATAATTTTTGCCACGTTTTTCAGCCCAATGCACAAAATCCAAAACTAATGATGTCTTCAAAGCGTTTGAGATACTCTAATTGTGACACACCATATTTTGAGATGTACACTTAATGTTATCCCGAGACAAATCCAGGGATGAAAAAACTTCTGCCTTGGGCTTGATCAACGAGGCCGTCAATCCATGGTAAGGAGAATCAAGTTTTCATCGTGAGCTTTTTTTGCATCCAATAGTCTATGCATGTTGGTGAGATACCATCCTTCTTGTTCACAATACGGGTTGAAACATCGAACGGCAAGCTTCTCTACTTGATCCACTCTTTGTAGGGCAATATTTTATTTGGCATTTGGCCTCTTGTTTGGGTGTTAGACGAAGGTGATACATGGGTTTAAACGAATGAGTTACCCCTGACTGTATACAAGTTGTGTGGCTTGTGTACCAACCCCGTCAAATCCAAGCCAAAGGATTTTGGAATTCATTCAAGAATCCCACAATCATATATTCATATCTTACGATTTTTCCTCGTTCGCTTTGTCCTCCACTCCTCATGATTAGGTTATGAAACACTAATTACTCTATTGGACAGTTTTTTGAAAGTACATAGTAGAAAAGTTGGCATGAACCTTAACTTAGATTGGAGATTATCCATGCTCGCAATCAAGGTACAACAATGCTACCCCTTTTGGAGGATGAAACACTTTGGTTTAAAGCATATTCAAGCATTTTGTAGCCAAGGATTGCCTCAGACGACCTCCAACGGTTGAGGCAGGACAAGCACATTGAACATGATTCTTTGTGCGTAACTTGGAATGCAAACCTTGCTATGTGCTACCAACCACGGTACCCGTAAAGTGTCATTATAGACAACAAGCCATCTGCTGGCTTAAATTTCAGGCCCACATTTTGGATAAATTGGTGGCTAAGAAAGGATTTACCGCCTCTAGTGTTAGCCAGCACGTTCATGAGAGGACCAACTGGATAACCGCGAGACAACATCGTTATGTTTCCTTTACTCTTCCAAGTGAAAATACTCAATGATGGCAAGTCAAGTTTGTTGTACAAAAAGAACTGGAACATTAGACATTGTAACTCCCATGGTTCACCGATTATAGTCTAAGTCTTGAGATTGTTTGTGAATTTGGCAAGTATCTTAGGTCAAAATTGTCCAAAGGTACCTTGAATGTGATTGTGTTCATCACCATATGGGCGTTTTCTTCAATCAATCGGTTGTACAATTGGTGCATAGTGGTCAGTGTCACCACCACTAAGCATGTTTTGTCATTTGTGTTTGCTAGAAATGCAAAGTTTCACGGACGATGGTAATGAGCAAGTATGGACTGTGGTTTAATGTGAGAGGAGAAATGAAGTGATAAACATGAATTCATCTAAAGCTCGTATTATTTTATAGCCTTTTCTAAAAAGGTGAACCTAAAGTTGCAACCACGATTCCTTCATGAGTTTCCCCTACTTATGTCACTCACGGATGTAGAAATTCCACATCGTGATCTCGTCTTTTCCCATGGCCTGGCCCATTACCATGACCACGACCCTGTCCATAGGCTTGTTCATGGAAATCTATTGCACCACCCCCACGAGGTGCTGCAATTACAACCAATATTGTGGCCTTTTGCCCATCAAGAGGATCTTGAGGAAACTGAGCCCTAAAGTGGCCGGACTGCATGCACTTATGGGAGAGCCCTTTGTGAAAGACCAAGATGTAAAATTCATGTATTTCTTGTAACTCATTATTGTCACACCCATGCTTGTCGTTTGGAGCCTTAATCCTACCATCCATCTTGACTAGGGGGTCCATAGGTTGTCTGTCCTCAGTACCACCTAAATTTCCATATGTTCCCTAACCTTTGCAGAGTCCATGCGCATGTTATAGCATTTAAGAGCATGCTCATTTGGAGGTTTCTTTGAGTTGTGCATCAGGTCTATCAAGTACACCTTACTCATGTAACCACGTAATACCCTCCAAATCTTCCATGATTGGCCCACTACCACAGTGGTAGACCTTTTCTCTAGCGTCTTGCTTGTAAGACCATTACGTAAGTACTCTAGAAACAAGTACTCTAGGTACCATGATTCATGGTGATTTTGTTGGCTGCCTTCATGAGGGTGGTGAGTTCATGTTGGTAGGACTCAAACAAGCTATCCAACTACTTGAAGTCCTCAAGTCTATTAAAGAACCAGTATTCCTCTTTGTAGTGGGTGTAATCATTATGCATGATTGTGTGTAATGCCTCACACGTCATTAGCTTCCACCTTAGGTAAGGATGTTGTGTGCCCCACTTCTTGACCATATCCTTGAAGAGCCTTGTCTTAAGTTTTGTTGTGCTAAGGTCGTCCAACTGACCAGGTGGAGCTTTGTGGACATGCAGAAACTGCTCCGTATGCTTGATCCCTTTGATTGATTTCTGGCTCTCATGAGAAATCTCCACATTGTCGAAGGAGGATGTGTTCACGGCTCATTTTGAGGTCATCAAAGCTGGCACGCCTTTAATACTACTATAGTGGCAGTTGCACCTATGGCGCGCTCCTACCGCTATTGTAAACACATCTGGGTGGATGGCCGCCCGTCGGCCATCCACCCAGATGGTTGCCAGCAAGGGTCTGGCTACCATCCAGCCCTCGCCGTGGCCAGGGGCTGATTCGACCAGCGTTTTCTTTGGCAAGGAGGGAGGGTCGAATCGACCCTCCAGGTACAAAAAAGGATCATGCAAAATTCTCTTAAAATCAAAACAAAAAAGGAAGTTAGTAATTTCATAAGATGATACAAAAAGAACTACACCCTCCCCCACCTCATTTGAAGAGGGGGAGAGAGACCTTGGCTGAAAAGTGGTAGTGGTATTGTAATGCGTTGGAGAGGGGCTTTGGGTACCGTTTTGTAAAATTCACTAAGTGGTTAAGGTATGTGGATATTGTTCCCATTAAGATTTTGGAAGGAAGAACGTTGGTCCATGTTACAGGCTCATCCCAAAATTTCTATGGTTCAAGTGTCGAATTAGGGTAGGAGGATGGAGTCAGCTGGGTGGAGACTTCAGAAGGACTAGAGAAAATGTACCGGGATTGGTTTGGTAGAGAATCTAGAGAAGCCGTGGAGGGAGGAAAGGAGGAGGGCATTGGAGACTCTAGGGTTGTGCACGGATCTGATAAGAATTAAAACTCTTATTTGTTGAACAACCCCAAGGAATTGCTCAACTAAATGACGTTGGGTAGGTCTACAATAATGCAGTGGTAGAGGACACGAGCATGCCCAGTGAAACTGTATAAATTAGACGTAGTTCAAACGGCTTGTTGGAAAAGGCCCATGACTCCATTGAGTTATCTTATTCCTAAGTGTCCCGTGGCTGTAGGGGGGAGTGCGGCTATTCTTTGAGCCCATTCTCTGGCCCACCACCGCCCTTTGTTTGATGACTACGGGAAATCTGCGGCATCCGGCATGGGGCACCGTCGAAGGCTCTTGATGTTGATGGGAAGACAAGTAGGGAGCCCTGTATCAGGATTGGATGTAGAAGGGAGTACTATGTTAAATTCCCTTGCATCCAAGCATACAATCTATGACCAGAAACCACCCCACTTGGTATTCGCCTCTTCAACATAGCAAAACTGGCACAATAGTAGATATTATCACCAGAGGGATAGGATGAGCAGCTCACCAAGCTGTTGGGTATTTCCTCAATCAATGGTCATGAACATTGGTTGAAAACAAAATTGATGGTGGATTATAGTACTGCATTGAGTGAAGAAGGATCGCAAGTCTGTTTGTTTGCTTTTTTATTGGTGGCTGGACTCTTTCACAAGTATTTTTCAAAAGGATAAAATTATCCGAGGTGCCTGTTTAGACCCCACCTCTGACATGAGGTCACGGCCGCATTTTTTTGTAAGTACCCGATGCCGTGATAGGTCCTTGTGAAGCGGAAAATCCGATCCTCGAAGCACAATTCTGCCGGATGCCTATCTGTGACCTCGTCATGGCCATGGTGGCAGTCACCTACCAAAGTGATGAATTCAGTTCACAATCATCTAGTCAAATAGTTTTAAATGAGATTCTCAAGTCAGTCTCTTCATCTACATGGCTGCCACGTGCAAGCGTTCAATGTTTAGAACTCCGCGTAGTCCAACACTCCATGTTTGACAAACCACAAATAAACACATACTAGACGAATGGAAACCCTGCTTCTAACAAGACTGAATCGCCATGAAACCATCGTAAAAAATGAAAGGTAATTATCATAAAACCAATTGATGCAAATCGAGAGAATATATTGCATCATTCCGGATCATATATAGCCACGTAAGCCTTTTGTACGATTTGCTATTCACTTGAGTTGGCCTTTCGATCGGCATATAGCATATGTGACTCCTAGGGTAGCAGTCTTCGACACAATTGAGGTTAGAACTTTGACATAAACTGGACATCAGAATGGCACCTTGACATTGCTTGAACATGCGCTGTCGACACAGGCACCTGCCTTTGTCGTGATTTTTCCTCGAAAGTCAGGGTATGTGCGGGGCGTATTTACAGAAGCTCGGATGTATGTGCCCTTTTAAGTCCACCTAGTAGAAGGGAGACAGAACATACTTAGGAGCCGGACCCGTGCAACAACAGAATTTGTTTGTTTATGAATTGAAGTGGTAGTACAAAGTCACTGGATGCATCAGATGAATAATCCGGATGATGGTTGTATTGTAGGGCATAAAAACAAGGTTGTTTCATCCCACTTGTGTAGTTTTGGGGACCGTACATACTGGCAACATATTATACGCCCTCACCCCATATTGTTGTAATTGTATAGCATGCCACACGGTGATTGCCACTAGCAGCAGATGTAGTCGTTCATTAAATGATGAACTTCACACAAGGCTATTGTTTATTATGTGATACACCACAGATATGCCACATGGAGAGACAGTTCATAATTTACCCACATCATCGATGGTAAAAAATGTCTTTGATTTGTAATTTGCGTCCTCGTCCACTTTGGCAAGTGGTGGGAATGGTATGTCCCAACGAGGGAACTTCATTCCAGGACTCCAATAGTGATGCACATTGCTCACGTGGGATTGAGCATGGAAAATGATGTTTATGGAAAGGATAAGTTTGGAAGAAGAAGTTGTAGCCATGTCCCTCAAGATGAATGGCCTTGAATCATTTTGGCGTGTGTTTCATTTACTGCTCTCCACGAAACTTGACGCACATGCTTTTCTGGAGGAAATAATCTTTCACAATGAAGGTGATATACAAGCAGTAATATACTGGTGCTCATTTCATGGTCGCCCGTGATTTTGCCAAAATTCAATGTGTTTTATCTCATATGTTATTGAAATATTTATGTCAGAAATTAACATTTGGCTGTTGTTTGTACATGAATCCGGGATGTGGATACCACTCTGATATTTACAAAGAGGAAGCATTACTCTTGTCTGCCAGTGTTGTTGAACTGTATGAAATCTTAACCGTCCGGACTTTAAAGGCCCTGGTTGTCTCAGATATAGTGCAAATTCGCCGAGCATATAACTCTTTGCCTCGGCTTTCCTTCAGTCCATGGGTGGAATGCAACAGTCATTGTATGATAGATGTAGCTACTCTGTTGTGTTATGAGATGCTGCCAGAAGGTGCTCATGAATCTACCAGTGCCACTGCTCCAGGTAGTCTGGAGACTTCCATTCAATTAACGATGGGGCTAAGAAAGAGGCTTGTTGTAACCTGAGCAGAAACTGACGCATTATTGGTAATAAATTGTGGGATTTCCATGAAGTGATGGAAACCAATGATGATAGCATCAACATTTTCCAGAGTAAGAGAAAAACCTATTGTAAATAGATATCTTGCCAAAGCTCGGTTGGACTGAATGGAGGTTGAAGCAAATAATACAGGATGCGAAGGAAGTTGAGAAGTATGACCCCAACCTCTCTTGTTGGAAACAAGTCCCGATATCCTTAAGTGGCTTATCCTCACCGAAGGGCCATCCTCAAATGACGTCGTAGAATTCCTACAACATCATGCGGTGTGGCCCCTTGCGTGGCAGAATGATGACTCAGTACTCAAAATACTAATGTCATCGTTGTTATCCCGAAGGAGAGATGCTCCAATTGTCCAATCACATGCATCTTTTCCTGTGGAGTATTCTGTCATCAGATTTTCCAGTCATTGACACACAGTTTAAATATTATTCAAAGAATAGTTCCTTTTCCCCCCCTCTTCTTTGGTATCTCCCATATTACGCTCCTTTGATTCTAAACAAAGACTGGTCAGTGGCACCCTCACCTGTGTTTAGTCCCATACAAATGGACGACAGTAGCTGCAAGAGTCAAAAACATTTCCCAAAGCTCAGTTCATATCCATGGAGGGTTTTTTTAAATACTGATGGTTTGGCAAACACAATGATCCAATGGCAAACACAGTTGCGCCTTGAGATTGTGTCGAGAGAACGAAATCGAAACAAATCTGAGGATTTTTTGGATATCTGCTTGTTGTCATCTCAAGTGTGGAATCATATGAGGATTTTGGTGAGCGCAAGACAACAAAGTCAAGCTATGAATGGAATAAACTGTTCATATGAGTCATAAAACTCAACATGCATTGGTGATGCCAAACAAAATCACGAGCTTTAGCAGCCTCCAACCACCAGAAGGCCTGTGAAGAAACATTCAATACCCCCATGTATCAAGTAGCTTCTGTCCAGTAAAAAACCAACACTTGAAAGTCTTGGAAATGTACAAGGAAGAAAAATCACTCATTTTTTAGGGAGCACAAATAATTTCACCACCATGCAATCGTGACCCTCATTTGGTCAATTGTGTGGTGATGGTTGTCCGGTTGCAAAACCAGTATTTGAAAATTTTAGTACCTCACTGATCTTGATTTTTTGTTTCTATAGAAAACTCCAATTGAATGTTCCGTCATTTTGTTCATGGTTTCTGGTGAATAGAAAATTTTGGGTGGTAAATTGCTCAATTAAAATGTGTGTCCCTGGAATTCAACAACAAACTAGTTCAACTCAGGATTCTGTCAGTGCTATTTAACATGTCTGGGCGTCTACAGCTTGTGGAGCCGCCCTGTATCTCTAATAGATTGTTTCACAATTTCCGGATTTTTGGCCCTGGCTGGATACGTGTTGCATCGCACGCTTGACAAAGATTCAAACATACAAATGACCGTTGTATGTCCTCCTCCCGATACCCCTGTATCTTGTACTCCTGTAAAGTGCAAGGCACACATCAAGCACTCACAGTCCAACCCGCCAAGTGGCACTCCCAGCTGCTGTCAATCCTCCACATGGATTTATACAACAACAACAACAACAACAACAACAACAACAACAACAACAACAAAAATCACCCAAGGAAAGTGCGTGTTGTCTTGCGCAAGCTGTCCGACAAGAGCATCCACTTCCCGCCAGCACCCAAAGGGACAGTATTTTTTCCTCGCAAAGTGCATGTCCTTGCATCCTCCAATGCAACCAATGCACAAAAGGCTGCGTGAATTTTCATGTGTAAATTCAACAAGGAGGCCAAGTCTTTCCCATTGCCATTGAAGTTTCCCTCCAGCATGGCATTAGTGTTGAACAAGAAGCTAGCAAGCTCTGGGAATCACAAAGTCACAGGCCGCATGCAGAAGGGAGTAACCACGGTTGCATCTTAAACTTCTTCAGTATCTTGTCATGAGCTCACTTGAATACGCTGCGAAAGGCAAAGGTGGATGACTTTGTCCCAGCAAAGTCCAGTGCCGCCGTCATCCGCCTCCACATAGGTGCTCTTTTTATCCATGCCATTCCCAGCAGCAGCAATACAACACGTGACAATCACACTGGCAGCAACAAAAACAGCAACGTTGTACCCAACAGCAGCAACAGTAGCTGGGGCAACAGCAGCAAGGCAAGTGACAGTGAGCAGGAAGTAGAAAACAGCACAGATGCAAAGTGCATTTCACTACAGTTTTCCTAATCAACCACTTGACAGAGTGGGGCAGTCGGGCTTCCACAGGCGGGAAACAGGGCCCATACTGCGATTGGTTTGGGTCCACATGTTTACAGAAACCGTTAAAAGGTAATGAAGGATAATAGAACCACATACGTAGCTGACCAACAAGGCCCAATGGCCATTGCTTGTTGCCTTGTATTGTCCACTGTCACTGGATGGTTTGATTTGAGACGCTCGTTCTTAAGCCTTAGTACCATGATGCTATCACGTCCCCTATCATTACTCCCGCATCTGCCTCCATCTCCAACAGTCAAAAATGCAATGCATATCTTGCCTTGCGTCATGACATTGTTTCTGGAATTCGAAATGGTTTACGAGGCACACTACTGAGAGAAAGCAATGAACTGGAAGACATTCCCCAAACAGGTCTTTTAATCTATTGCCGCCCATGCACCTGATGTATTGGAGCAGCTTGGATCCCATGATTTTGGATGTCCATAGGTCTGAATTTTTGTGAAGAGATAACTAAGGTGGTCTTGGTACTGCAGAACTACAACCACCCACAAACTACCTGAAGACTAGGATAACCATGTGCTGACTTTTCACAGGCAGTCACGATCAGCCTCTACAGCATCGAGATTTATTTAATCTTGAATGTGCACCATACAGGTCTACGACTAATGCCATCAGCAGACCACACCTATGCACCTCAGGGGAGTAAAGACATTTACCATTGGCCTTGAAGAGAAGTGGCAGATCACTGGCCTTGTCACCTGCAACATGATAGGAAGATTCTCTCTTTACAACTGATTTTTGGAGGAAAGATTAAGCATTTCCTCCCATTTAGAAGCCATGCCCAAGAGCTCCTTCACGCTGGTGCAACCTCAAGTTCACCCCAAATTACGAGGCTAGTGGAGGAACCACTCGCCAGTGGGTTCTATCTACTGTCATATCATAGTACAAGAGGATGTGTGAACAGTTTGGGACAAGGAAATGCTGCTCATCCTGCTTGCTTGGCACCATCACGCATGCGTAAGTTCCTTGGACTGGATCTGCAGCAACTACCCCGACATGCTTACCTGTTACACCCCCTTTGCTGCACCCTCAATGTGTAGCCGTTTGACATGGGGATTATCAAATAATTGTATGCATTGTGGGCCAAATAACGGACTTGTTGTGGCTTGGCCCTAAACTTTGGCATGGAAATCCTGAAAGAAGAGTCCAGTGCTTGGTTTTGGGATACATGGCTGCATCTTGCTAGCCATGATGTCGTGAAGGGAACTTGGGCCAAGGCAGATTTTCTTTGCATTTGCGCACCCGCATTCCAGCGTGAGGAAACGCCTTAAGACCGGAAGTTTCTCTTTTATGAGGATAAGGTGGAGGAGGATGATGAATTCGTGTGATGCATGAAACCTTAATCTGTGTCCTTGTTGCCACCTTGCCACTTTTGAAGTGCCAGTGCACTTTTTGTTTCTTCTATGGGTGCGTTCGGTACCAAGTGCACTTGTGGTGATGATGCTCCATTGTGAACGGAAACAGCTTGGAAGTCCCCCAAATAGTTTAGATACAAATAATACTTTTTGAAAACATGCACATTACCATGGAGAGTCGAGATCACTTCCCCAATCACATCAAACTTGCACAATAACATATCACAACATCTGTGTATTGTATTAAGCTAAGAATACATCCTGTTCCCATTTATTTCAGAAAGACCTGTACTCACAAAGTGCATCATATTCAGATATTTCTTGATACAATACATTGTGTCCATGGATATCTTATCTCTTATCCGAGAATGCAAACAAACCTGAATCGAGGAATATCACATGCATGGTTGGGCATGGGACATATACGAGCATTTGCAATTAAGGCTAGACTTAGCCTTCATTGCCGGTTCTCATCATAGGATATCTAGCATCTGGATACTGGTACTTCTTATGCATCACAAGGAAGCTTGCTTGCCCGATGATATGTCCGTCTATCTAGATTTCCATGTTAGCCGTCTTCAGTTAAACTGAGACCCTGGCAAGAACATCCTTGGACAGGAGGTCCTCCCGCCATCACACATCTAAGTGGGAGAGGATATTGAGGCATTCTTGAACATCCACAATGCAGGAAAAGGGCCAAATATCTCATCGAGTGACAGGCCTACGATGTAGCGCATGATTACATAATGAGACGGTCATGACCTCATCAGTGGCTCTTTTATGGCTGAAAAGAGGGGAGGGAAGTGTTACATATCTAGAGTACACAAGTCACTAACTCTAATGTGGGTAATTTCGTGCATTTAATCATAGCCCACCAAAAAAAATTATACAATTTCGTATGCTAGCACGTTGATGGAATGTTGGGCAACGTCTTGGACTGTCATTTATTCCTTGACTGATGTTTCTCATGACTTTGACCACCGTGTAGAACGGTTGGCATTAGTGTTGTGAATATTGTTGCTGATTGTAAAATTTTTATTACTCGAAAGAGCTCGGAATTCTTAAATATCTCTTTATAAGAAACTCCCGGATTTCTCAGTAAGGCTTCTTGATGGGACACGTGACATCGCGACTTCACATGCACTGCCCTTGTTGAGCACCAATGACTTCAACGCTTCCTCATATGTGTAACCTGTAAATGTGTGCCCGATTATCTGCACTTCTCATCGTAGCAAACCAATTATTAACCAAAACTTAGACAATTGTATACTTGTAAGTGCCTTACAAACTACCAGCGGTGAATCAATGATAGATCATTATGTAAAACATGAGAACGGGATGACAGAGGATCGTACTACAGTTAACAAACTTATGGGAATGATATGTTTGGATATAGTATCTCTCCACTGAAAGACAGCCTCCTAGCACTGCTATCGCTGGCGTGGCAGTACAAGCCGGCAAGATAACTCACTAGCACACACAGGTGAAGGTGAGAACAGCAAGGGGTTGGCTAGGGACACGAGTACGAGTGTCAGAAGCTACAAATACTGAATTGTGCAGAAGAGAGTGAAAACTGAGGCCTGGACAACCTAAATAGTGTCAAGGACCTAGTGGATGCACACACACGCAGCGCACAAGGGCGCTATTTTCTAGCAGGACAAAATAGTGGCAAAAACACAGTTTTGGCCAGAACTCCCTGCAGACATGTCCGAACGACAAGCCGTTTGAACCAGAACGGTCGCATCGACGAGATCTATGTCCTAATAGGATGCACGCCTATGTGCTGTCCCACATAAGATACTGAAGAAGAAAATGACTAATTATTAGAAAAATCAAAAAGTTAAGTATTTCAAAAAAAGAATTCCTTTTAGAAAAAGAAAAAAGAAAAACTTCTTTAGAAAAAAATAAAAAAACGAGAAGAAAAGAAGCTAAATAGCTATATAAAATTAGTCAAAAGTCATTAACTATATTAAAAAAATAAAAGAACTTTCATCATCACCACTGATTATTTCTTCTAAAGAAATTATATTTTTTACGAGAGTCTTCTGGGCGCCTGTCACTGCCGGCCGCTGGTCTTTTGCAACCGTCGCCAGTCTCAGGGATCTGCACGTGGATGGACACGAGCCGAGGGGTCACCGTAAGCTATGTATGACACACACAACACTCCCCCATGACCGGAGGGCGAAACACGTCCATGCACATGCAGACAATAACGATGTACAGTGCGGGAAACGCACATGCGCTGTAGGCAACAAGCACAGCACACGCAAGATGGCACATGAGGAATCAACCTGCAATAGGGATGGGGCAGAGTCCCACGGAACGAGTGGCCGCATGAAAATTCAAACGACCCAGAACCTTGGTCAAAAAATCCACGCACTGCCTATCAGTGCCCACGTGGACGACTTGGCTCTCACCACGATCAACCTGATCACGCACGAAGTGGTGCTCGACATTGATTTGCTTTGTGCATGCATGGAACACACCTGAGTTCTTAGCGATGGCCTCCGCGCTCATGTTTTCACACTAGAGAACCACGAGGGGAATGGATTGACGTAGTTCACGCAACAGACGGATGAGCCAGACGCACTCTGCTGCACCGGCGCCTAGAGCAACATACTCTGCCTAAGCAGTGTTGCGTGCGATGCAGCCCTGCTTCCCACTTCGCCAGGACACTACACTGCCTCCAATGAGAAAGATGTAGCCGGTGTAGCTCTTGCCATCTAGACTCCACGCCCAGTCATTGTTTGTGTACCCATCGAGCACAACGGACACCTGCTCGCGAAGGCACAGGCCGAAGCGTGTAGTGGAAAGGACGTAGCGCACACACCGGACTGCGGCCTCCAGTGTTTGCTGGTGTGGAGCCTGCGAGAACTGGGTGAGCAGGTTGATAGTGAAGGCGATGTCGGGTCGTGTCGTGGTGGCCAAGTACATGAGTGAGCCGATGACTCGCAGATACAAGGTCACATCGACTGGCTCCCCCAGGTCAGATGGGTCATCCACCTTTAGGACAGCCTGCCCCTCAGGGGTCATGGGCATGGAGGCCGAGCGGACGGCAACAAGGAGGTCGGCAAAGCACTCCCCCACGGTCTCTGCGTAGCGTCCTTGATGGACACGGAGTGTGCGGTGGACACAATATCGCATGATATCCATCTCCAAAACGACAGAGGCCTAACCAAGATCTTTCATCTTGTAGGTCAAGGAGAGAACGGACTTGGCAGCGTTCACTGCTCCCAGGTCGGGCGAGGCAATCAGAAGATCGTCCACGTAGACGAGGATGGCAGCGAGCGGTGCTGGGGACTGTGAGAGGAATAGGGATGGGTCAGCATCACTCTGAATGTACCTAGTGTGTCTCAGCATGCTGGTGATCTCCTGATTCCAGTAGCGAGGTGACTGTTTCAGGCCGTACAAGGCCTTCTGCAGCCAGTACACGTGACCGGTACCATCCTCAAAGCCAGGTGGCTGGACCATGTAGATCTCCTCCTCAAGGTCCCCGTTTAGGAACATGCTATTGGCATCCATCTGATGGAGTTCCCAATCGTGCTATGCCGCCTGGCTCAGTAGCGTGAGCGTGGTCGTCATCCGGCCAACAGGGGCAAAGTTCTCGGTGTAATCCACGCCAAGGACCTGAGAGAAGCCCTTTGCTGTCAGGCGCGCTTTGTAGCGCTCCACAGTGCCATCTGGTTTTAGCTTCTTGCGAAGAACCCAATTGGCCTTGATGGCCTTGCGGTTCTTTGGCAAGTCCACCAGCTCAAAGACGCCATGCTCGCAGATGGCATCTAGCTCAACCTGGCAGGCAGTGCGCCACTGCTCAGCGTCAGGGGCTGACAAGGCCTCAGGCAGGCTGGTGGGATCGGGAGACAGCAGCTGTGCAATGCGAGTGGCCACGACATATGCCGTAGAGGGAGGGTCGACCATCACCATGGACTCAGCGGCATCTCGAGCGAGATCGCGCTCATGAGCAAGTAGTGCCATGCCGGTGGCACAACCAGGGTGAATCTCAGTGAGGCTGCGAGCACTCAGGCCGAGGGCCTTCGTGCCCGGGTCACCGCTGACAATGCTGCGTGCGGGACGAGGGTGGAGGCGTCCGCCGGGTACCCGTGTGTAAGGGTCCGACGGGGCAGGAGCAGTGGCCGCTGCCCACTCACATGCCGGTGTGGACTGCACTGTAGGTGTACCACTAGAGGCTGCCGGGGCCTCAGTAGCCGGGGCCGGCCCCATGGCAGACGCAAGCATGTCCGCGGCCGTAGGCTGAGACGGCTCAAAGCCAGACAAGGATGTGGACGTAGGATCAGGCAGAGCCTCAGACGCAGAATCAGACATAGGATTAGGCAGGACCGCAGACGCGGAAGCCGGCTCAGAAATGTACTCGAGAACGGGCGAGTGCGGAGAGTCGAGGGCGGAGGAGCGAGCCGCATATGGGACAGGGCTGGGGGTGCCGGTGGGCACAGCCTTTGGGGATAGTCCCGGGGGTGTCGGCGACGGAGTGACCATGCTGGCCGGGGGCACTGTGCCAACCATGACAGGAGCCTCCCCCACACTACGGGGTCCGGCACACCCAGGGGCATGAGTAGCACATAGTGCGTGGATACGAGCAAGGTCGCGGAAGGCAAGATGCTCAAAGAAGAGAGCGTCACGGGACTCCATAATGCGGCGTCGCTCAAGGTCCCAGAACTGCCAGGCCTTCGACCGCGGGACGACGCCGACAAAGGCACAGATGGGGCCCCACGGAGAGAGATTTCTCCCTTGCTACTGCGGTGTGAACCAAACGCAGGCAAGGAGCCTAAGACACGGGCCAAGCGCAGATCCGCACGGCGCCCGTACCACAGCTCGTAGGGCGTGCGGTGACCTGGGAGGGGGCCGTGGGGAATGCGGTTCCAGAACCAGGTCATGTATGCCATGCCCTCGAAGGCAAAGGCCTCAGGCATTGCGCTGTCCACGCGCATGGCGCGGACCGCATCCTCCATGGTGCGGTTCCAACGCTCTGAGACACCGTTCTGCTGGGGGGTGGCGGGAACGGAGAGGTTGTGAAAAACACCAAGCTCGGTGAAGGAGCGGGCCATGTCACCGAGGTACTCACCGCCGCGGTCAGAGTGAAAGGTCTGAAGGCGGTCGGAGGATTGGCGCTCGGCCATGACCAGCCAAGTGCAGACAGCAATGGCGGCATCGCTCTTCTGACGCAGAATGTAGACCTAGTGCATGCGCGTGAATTCATCAGTGTCAGGACGTAGCGGCCGCGGTCCTCCTGAAACTCGACAGGGAGCAGACCCATGAGGTCGGAGTGGACAAGCTCCAAGGGCAGTCAAGCCCTGGAGACAGACACAGGATAGGTGTACTGGTGCATCTTGCCTTTAGCACAGGACAAGCAGTCGGTCGTGGACGGCGCCTCGAAGGACGCCACATCAAGACCGAGAGCAGGCTAAGTGCAGAGCAACCTGTCGACAGCCCCCAGGTGGACATAACAGAGTCGTCGATGTAGGAGACGGTGGTGCTCGGGGGACAGAGCACCAGCAAAGAAAACATGAGCAGTGGGAGAAGGAGGCAAGGAGGGGGCACTCGTAGCGGACCCAGAGATGTGATACAGATCATACACGACCGTCCCATTGAGGACGGTCTCCTCGGTCTCGCGCACAAAGATGCGAGCATCGACATTTGTGTGCGTGGCACCCAGGCCCATCTTGGTGCACACACGGACAGACAGTAGGCTGAGTTCCAGATCAGGGACAAAGAGAACGTCGGAGATGTATATGAGACCAACGAGCCTGGTGAACTGTACAACCCCAGCACCCTGGATAGGGACCTCATGGCCAGATGCAGTGCGGACAGAGAAAACAGTGCCAACAGGATGCAAGACGATGAAGGTGTCACGACGAAACGTCATGTGATGGGTGGCACCGGAGTCAACGACCCAGGTGGCATCAGTGACACGCGTACAAGGGGCAACGTGGCACTCGGCGACAACACAAGGCGCGGTAGCACGGCGCTCGGTGGGTGACACGACAAGGCGACCAGAGTAACGCACATGATATGCATGCAACCAAGACACATCATCAGGTCCGTCATGTGCACACGGTTGGACATGGGGACCACCACACGCATCATCACGCAATGACATAGACAGTCCACAGGTAGTAGGATCCCCCGGCTCAGTCAACAAACTTGCACCTCCCTGAGATGAGCGTAGGGCGAGAAGCAGGTGCAGCTCAGCGATCGTCCTGTCGCGGTCGGCAAGCGCCTGGTCGCGAGGGTCAGCGGAGGAGCCTGCTGTGACGGTGGACTACTCTGGGGCAGCTACGGTAGTGGCAGCCGAGCGGTCGGTCGCACCAGACGTATGGCGCACACGTGCCTCGTGCACCTGCTACAGGCCGTGCGTGACCTTTGCCTAGTCCAATGGGCGACCGGTCAGACGAGTGCAGTCGAGGTAGCGATGGTCACCCCCGTAATTGAAGCACACAAACCGGCGGCCCGTCGTGCTTCCGGAGCCGTTGCTGCCGCTGCTGCTACTGCTGTCGCCGCTACTACTGCTGCTCTTGCCGCTGCTACTGCGGGTGATGCTTCTTGTGCTTGTGCTGGTGACGCTGCGGGTCCCACCGCTGGAACCACTATCTAATGATTTGTGGCCCTTCTTCCCCTAAGCTGGTGCCGCTATCACTATAGACAACGGAGGGGAGGACACGGCTGCAACTACAGCTGAAGCGTTGCTACGGCGAGCACGGTTTGTTGCGTCCATGCCGATGACCTCCTGGAAGCGGAGGGTGGCCCAGCGCAGCAAGGTCCCCTCGCTCCACATGTTGCGCAGCAGGGTCTAGTCGAAGTTGCTGAAGACGCGTGCGTAGTCGGGGTGGATGCCATAGAGGATGATTTGGAGGGCGGAAAACTGCGCGGGGGCATCATCTCCCAGCTCCTCGTGCAGCTGGATTGCCCAGTGCCATTAGTCGTCTGCGTCCTCCTGAGCAGTCTGGCAGAGGGAGTTGAAGTCGGCAAGGCGCTGGGACGTCAAGGCCAAGGTGGCGCCTTCAAAAAGATTGATAGCCAGTGCCCACGCCGCGCAAGGGTCAGCTCCCGAGCCGGTCAATGGATCGCCAAGGAACCGACTGAAGTCCTTGGTGAAGTCCAGGACGGCTTTCATCTAGCCGGAAGCGGCACGGACAGCCATCTGTGTCTGGGCGGGGTCAAACGCCTAGTATGGAGTGAGGTAGTAGGCGAGGACTCCCTCGCTCATGGCCCACATGCCGAAGCGCAGTTCCCAGGACATGAAATCACTCCCAGTCCAGAAGACAGGCAGGTCCGACTCAAACCATTTGGGTGGCTTGACCGTGAGCACAGCGATGGCCAAGGCCACTGCGGGGCCGGGCATAGAGGAGGAAACCCCCTTACCCAGGCGGGCCCGCAAAGCCAACTCCTCAAAGCTCAGAGGGTGGCGGGGTGAGCTCAGGCCGGCGTCGGTGCTGGAGCTCGTGCCCTCAAGGGCGGCATTGGCCTCACGCGCTCTGCGGCACGCCTCCAGGCAGATGAGCCGTGCTCGTAGTAGCTCTTCCAAGCCCTCCTCGCCGGAGTCGTAGAGGTTCTTCTCGACCTCATCAGCATTACCGTCGTGAGCTAGGTGGTCCTCGCTCGGGTCAATGGATGGATGTTGCTGCTACTACTGGGACTGCTACTGCTGAGGCAGTAAGCCCTTGATCAGGTCCAGTAGCTCAGCAACATGCCTCGTCAAAGTATTGCGGCTCGCCGCCTGTAGGTCAGCCAGCGCGCGCATCTGGCGCACCAATGTCGTAAGGCTTGGCGGCCGCTGCTGCTGCGGCTGCTACTACTGCCGCCGTTGCGGCTGCTGCTGATGCGATTGCTGCTGCTGCTGCTGCTACTGCTACTGCTACTGCTGCTATTGTTGTGGTGACAACGACGGCGGTTGGCATTTGCCGCTGACGGAGCTGCCTTCGGAAGCTACATCGGTGGCGGCGCTGGAGGGGGTGAGCTTCGGCATGACGACCAGTTCCCCTTTTTTGTTGTTGTTGCGGAACACTTCACCGCAGACCCTCTCCTTAGCGGAATGCCTTCGCGGAACACCTCCGTGGAACAATTCCACAGTATACCTCACCGCGGAATGTCTGCGGACTGCTGCCGATCAATTGGAGCTGGCCGCGGTTGCGCTTGTGTGGAACACGGCGGGGTGCCGCAAACAGCCACCGTGGTCGCACGGATGCGGAACACGCGGGGTGCCACGAACTGCCGGGGTACCTGCGTTAGTGCGTTCTGTGACCACCGCAGGGCTGCCGCGACTGGCAACAGCAGAACCGCCACGGAGTTGCCACGGACTTGCAACCGCGCAGCATCGTGGAGCTCCGCCGGCGTGTTCCAGAACCGCCACGGAGCTGCTGCGGCGGAACGCCGCGGATCCGCGGAACACCGTGGATCTGCCGCGGCACCGTCACCGCGGGGTGACGATTTCGGAATGCCGCGTGCAACCGCGGTAGATCCGCGGCACAGTCGGTGGATTCCGTTGCGGTCGCGGAGCTGCCGCGTCCGCTACGGAGACCTCGTCACTGCGGAACACCGCGGAGTTTCCGCGGAGTGGCTGGTGCTATCACGGAACGGCCACGGAAGTGTCGCAGACTTATCAAGAAAACGGTCGGAACGGTGGTGGGTCCCAGGACCTCTCGCCGAGACAGGGGGCGCTGCTGCTGCTGCTACTCAAGGCAACGGCTGTGGTTGCTCACTGCTACTGTGGTTACTGCGCCTCTGCTACACAGCTTTGCGAGCACTGGCTCGTGGCTCTGATACCATGAAAGACAACTTCTTAGCACTGCTGTCGCTGGCGTGGCAGTACAAGCCGGCCAGTTAACTCACTAGCACACACAGGTGAAGGTGAGAACAACAAGGGGTTGGCTAGAGACACAAGTACAAGTGTCAGAAGATGCAAATACTGAATTGTGCAGAAGAGAGTGACCACTGAGGCCTGGACAACCTAAATAGTGTCAAGGACCTAGTGGATGCACACACACGCGGCGCACAAGGGCGCTATTTTCTAGCATGACAAAATAGTGGCAAAAACACAGTTTTGGCCATAACTCTCTGCAGATATGTCCAAACGACGAGCTGTTTGAACCAGAACGGCCACATCGATGAGATATACGTCCTGATAGGCTGCATGCCTATGTGCCGTCCCACAGCATGAATCTAAAAATATGAGAGTCTTCTGGGCGCCTGTCACCGCCGGCCGCCGGTCTTCTGCCACCGTCGCCAGTCTCAGGGATCTGCACGTAGATGGACATGAGCTGAGGGGTCACCGTAAGCCGTGTACGACAAACAAAACAACATCTACAATACAAGAATCAAACATACACGGTTACATCCCTGGTGTACGCATATTTGTACGCTCTGTGCACATGCATGATGATCCTTGCTTTCATGGCCCACCGCATGACCACCCCCGGATTTCTACAATGATCGGCCAACTACCTCAACCTTTGATGTCTTGTCTTAGAAGGTTCTCACAGGTTCGGCCTCTTACTAGAAGATTTGTCAGAACTATCACCAACCGTAACAAACTTTTGAGACTACTTGATGGCACTAGACCTTTATTAGAATGTACCTTGATGTTATCTGCGAAGTTTGCCTAGAGGCCACCCACAATGTAGCATCACACATACCAATTGCCTCACTATCAACTATACCTCTCTGTTGTATACATCCGCTTGACAGTTTGGACACTTGTCATCGAAGTAAACTTATTTCTGATTGTAAATTACTCAAGTTTCCCAAGATCCCAGATTCTCTTCTACTCTACAACTTCTACGTGTCTATCATCTACGTTCTTCTTGGTGTTACACAAGATATCAAAGCGCAACGGTGCTAGAGGGGCAGCCAATAACTTCAATCCAACACAACAACCTCATATGGATATTTTTCACCTCTTCACCATCAAGAATATTGCAAACCTCTGGAAGACAACAACATAAGGAGTGAGAATACCTAGCAGCAAGTAGCCATAATCCTGTGAAGATGTTGGTGGTGAGGGACAGCAGAAAGAGATTCAAACCATTCTCCAAGTTGCCCACATGGTAGAAGCGATTGTCTTTGCGACAACTGGTGCAGGGCCAGCAACTCAGATGGTCAATCCATGATGGACCACTCGGCATCAAAAAATCCCTCGCCTTTGTCGCTACCCACCCAGTTGGAACTATGTATGATGGCATGAGGCATCAGTCAACAGAAGAAGCTGTCATTGGTTGAGAACCTAAATAATATTTCATTAAAAAATCCCATTACAACATTGTAGGAGACACAATTTTTGTGCGTGCTGGAGGTAGTTCTCACTGAGAGAAACACCCAACTTCCCAGGACGTTGGATCTCACAAATCTTAAGGGACTGACAGTTTGGATGTGGTTGATGAGTTTGGAGATGTTCTTTTCCACTTATAGGTTCAATAGAAAACAAGAGAAAATTGAACACGTCGCCTCGCTTTTGCTTGGCATAATTCTACATTGGTGCTCCGGTGTACAGGACATCCCATGGGTGAAAGACACTGGTTGGGCCAGATCAAATCTAAAAGATATTGTCCACTCTAAATGACGCAGCCCACTTCCCCACTACTTTTTTTTCACTTCCAGAGTTATGGTTAATCACCCCAATTTCACGCACTTGACAATTGGTGTATCAAAAAGCGTATTTCTGCATGCAAATATTTTCAACAGAACATCCACATGAATGCATGTCAGCAAGGGCCAGATGAACGTTCCTTCTATAGAATGAAAACTATGATGGGCTCTATGTGATATTTCATAGTTCTTGCAAACATTTCATGTTCACTGGTTTGTTCGCTTTCAAGTACACTTGTTGATACGTTGTTTCACGGGTGAGGCAATTGGTCATACATGCAATATCAACTCTAAGTCTTTACATGTTATGTGCTCATCTTGGTTTTTATTGCATGTCAATTACACATCTTTCTCATCAAATAATTCATTAAAATATTTACCTCTCATAGCACATGTGATCATTTATCGAATACATCTGTTATAAATTGAAATTGTAGAGTATGCAAACCAAAATCACACAGCATTTCAGAGATCTGGCCAAAATTTAAAAGATACGCTCAACAAGGGGAGTAGAAGTGCACTAGGTGCATAATTTGGACGATTTATAGCGGAGCTGACTATAACCCCTTCTATTTTATTCTCTGACAGACATTTGGAAGAAGTAACAAGCGATGCTATAATTCCTTTATTCACCAAATAGAATCTCACATAAACTCCTCCAGTACACTTTTTTGTGTTTGGGAGGATAATGGAAAAAATGCTTATTGTTTGATGAGATCATGCGATGTACATTTTTGTACAATTTGGGATGTCCACCACCTATACACATGTCTGGGTGGGAGGGGAAAAGACGGTGTCCAATGAATTATGATAAATTTCCACCCTTCCAAAAGGATAAAGTTCATGAGGCTTGTTTTCTGAACAGTGTATCTAAGGAGCACATTGGAACAGAGAAGTGCACCCGAATTTATTTCAGACAAATGTGTAAAAACACAGTTGTGTATTTATTGACAAGTACAGCACACACATTCTCACACATATGCTCTTCTAACACGCTTTCCACGCTGGGAGGGGGGTGCTTAGAGAGGAAGACCTCTTGCTTGGGGGAATTGAGAAAATTACATCAGCATAGATTTCTTGCGTCTGCCACACACACACCCATGTACAGTCCTCAAATCTAATTTCTCTTTACGAAGGTAGGGTTGAATATTGTATTCGATGAACGACACCCACTCCTATAATACATTTCTGGTACTTTGAGGAGGGACAGAACCATGTTCATCGTCACCACAAGAGATTGTGGGGATGGTAGGATATGGGTGGTTGTACCTTGTATGAATGAGTGAAATGATCCTCCATTTTCCATGGTAATGCAATACGATCCTGTTGTTTCCAAATACAAATAATGGCAAACACTATGCAATAAATAAACCTCTCAAAAAAACTAAAACAAAATCAAGTTCCTACAACTCATATTCACTGATTAGATCTCATTATTGCTCCATACAAACTCACATAGATTGTTCCTATACAGTGTAAACACATGCTTTAGTAGACAGAGGTGCACTTGTGCCTGTCTAACCTTGTAGTAGAAACATGTTTCAGTGTATAAGAAGGACACAAGTAACTAGACCGGAACTTCGTTGAAAACAACGATTGCAATGCTTTGCTGGAGGAGTCCCACAACTGTTGAAACCAAGGCCACAATTCTTGCTGTGGTGGAAGGAAGTCACATTAAGAGGAAACCTCTGTCCCAATAGAAATAAGGGTCAATTATCATGCATATGCATAAAATGCAATGTGTGACTCTCATCTGCCTAACATTGGCCAAAAAAACCCTGAAAAGCCCAGTCATAAATCATGCTTGCTCGCGGCATGCATCGACAGGCGAGCAAGGAAAAACGTGCATGGGGAAATCACTCCCACACGAGAATTGTGAGGGAGCGATGACCCCTTTGCTTTGTTTTTTTTTTTTTTCTGACATGCAACCCCCCTAGTCCGGTTTAAGGTTCTGTATATTTGGCGCGAGCGGAGCCCATGCCAAACATAAACCCAAAATCAAACTCGGGGTTTGCGTGCAGAGAATAAAACACAAAGGGGTTATCGCTTCCTTGCGATCAAGTGAAAACTCCCTTCTTTAGTTTTCAACCTCTTTCTTTCTACATGCGACCCCATTTGTTCCATGCCCAAACCTCGATTAAACCCAACCCCGAACTACATTAGGGGGTTTAGGGTTTTATATAGGCACGGGCTCTTGTTGTACCCCGTAGTAGCGGGGCACAGCAGGCTCCATTTCAACGCATTGGTCACACATACCCAGTTTCCGGAACTAAAAAGCTCATCTCCCCGTCGTTGAGCGAAAAAAGAACTAGCTACCCATTGGTTGCCACTACCGCCATGCTAGTAGCAAAGAAAAACTGCAAAAAGGCATGGCGAGGCCGCGTGCTATGCATCGATGTTCCATAGCATGCGACGTCCCCCGCTAGTATCACAAACCCTTTTGTTGAAGGGTTTGTGATACTAGCAGGGGGAGGTTTTTCCAACGTTTGAGGGGAGTTCGAGACTCCTCGTGCATTGAAATGGAACCTGTTGGACACCGCTACAGTGGGGCCCAGTAGGAGCTGGCATAGTACAAAAACCCTAAAACCTCTGATGTAATTCAGGATAGGTTTTGATTGAGGTTTGGGCGTTGAAATAATAGGTTTGCGTGTACCAAGAAAATGTTGAAAATGAAAGAAGAGCATTTTCGCTCAATCACAGGGGAGCGATGATTTAGGGGTTTGTTTGGTGCGGGCTCCAACCGCGCCAAACATACAAAACCCTAAATCGAACTGGGGCACTTGTGTGTCAAAAAAAAAAAGAAAAAACAAAGGAGCCATTGCCCCCTCGCCATTCTCGTGTGGGAGCGATGTCCCCGTGTACTTTTTTTCTTGCTCGCCCATAGATGCATGCTACGAGCAAGCATGATTTTCAACCGGGCTTTTCAGGTTTTTTGGGGGAGGGGAAAATAGGTCACGTACCCATAAAACGCAAAGTGTGACTCTCACCCGCCTGTCGTTCGGAAGAAAAGAAATGATCCGTCCGTGGTTCGGAAGAAAAGCAACCATCCGCTCACCATGCATTACAAAAGCATTCATCCGCCCAGCCTCCGCAACAAAACCAACCAGCCGCCCACCCCTTCCTTCATGTTGGATAACAACATGTTTTTTGGACCTGACATGGAAAAAAGTGCAATGGTGCATCCATTCGAGACATAGTGAATGAAAGAAATCACGTCATGCATCAATGCGACATGGCATGTGGCGGGAACATGACATCTTTAGCGTTTCTGGGTTCCTAAGGTGTTTTCGGCGTAAGGTTGGCATATGCGTTATTTTATGTACGGCATTGTCATGTGTTATTTTTCGCGTGACATTGTCGTATGCGTTATTTTTTGTGTGACATTGTCATATGCATTGTTTTTTGCGTGACAATGGTAAATCAGCTGTATAGTTCTGAAAATGGGTATATGTGACTCTAACCATTTTTTTGCCGGTTCTGGGCGGATGAGAGTCATTTGCGTTTTATGGGTACGCGAGCTATTTGGCCCCAAAGAATAAGACCAGGAATAAAGGTTTGTGTATGTACTTGCACATTGACAAAAGTCATAGAAAATTATGTAGAATAAATGTTTTATGGGTGAAATAGCCCAGATACCCATAAAAGACGAAGTGTGACTCTCATCCGCCCGTCGTTCGGAACAAAAGTAACGATCCGCCCGTCGCTCGGAAGAAAAGCAACCAGCCACCCGTCGCTTTACAGGAAAGCAACCAACCACCCGTGGTACTTTCGCTTATCAAGGAGTACCGGCATCTGCGTTATATGCGTTGCTTTGTGGGCACGATGTTACTTTTTTTCCAATGAACTCGATTTTTGCCTTTTATTTCCGCACTCCGTACAACGAGACGCTGCATGCACTTGAATGCGACTGTAAATGTGTCTACATATATTGACATGAAGTTGGTTCGGTGTGCATCCAGGTCGTGTAGTAAGGGCTACTTCATTTTCCATAACATTAGAGGTCGTCTGCTGCCTTCTACGTTGGTTCTCCTTTGCCATGCTGACGTTGCGTACACTCGTAAACAACGAGGCGGAGGAAACACGTCCTGCATGCCTCGGATGCCAGCCTGGCTGCCGAACCTGCATGTGCGCAAATGGAGGCGCACCAGTTACCTCTGACCCTTGTCGCACGTGTGGTGTGCACGCGGCTTGGTTGCAAAACCTGTGCATGTATGCTGGCATGCGGATGGTCCTTCACATGCGTTGGCACAACTCAGAGTGAGCGTGAGCATGGACGGGGGGTTAGCGACACCCCCCCCCCAGTGTTTGTCATTTCGGCCTGTGCAGCGCCGAGGTGCGGCTATGCGAGGGTTTCGTGTGTTGGCGGTGAAGCGACAACATGGCGCTCTCTCTCCTCATCAAGCGAGGTGAGTTCATGTGCAGGGTACATCAGGAATATATTGCATTGAAAAAATGCCAATGTGCCCATTCTTTGCGCCATGGCGCCCCAGACCCAGGCCAGTGCCCGGAGGGCGGAGGCTCCTGCCTCCACCAGTCCGGTCCGTGCAGATCCCACACAATCGCCCCGTCGAAAACCGGTCTCATGTGCCGAGGCATTGCGTCTTACGACTGCTGTGCTCGCGGCCCTCTGACACGAGGACGGGCGGTCTCCACCGGCCAGGGGGGCTTGCCCGTGGCGGCTAAGTTTCGCGTGCCACGGCAGGTACCTCCCCGTTATGTGGCCTCTCCAGCAACAGCCGCCACAACTCTGTCCGGTTCTTCAGACCCAAGGCGGCGTAACCTTCAAGGGCCGAACCCATCGACGGCTGCGGGATGGTGCCCCTCAGCCGTCGGTGGGGCCCCGCCGGTTGCACTTCCCGCCGAGCCGACGGCTGCTGCACGTCATGCTGCACGTCCTGCGCCACCACGAGCTGCACGACCTGCGGCACCATCTGCAGCACCACGCGCTGCCTCTACCGCTGCAGCACCCGCTGCTGTACCCGCTTCTCTACCCGCTGCTGTACCCGCTGCACCACCCGCTGCACCACCCGCTGCACCACCCGCTGTACCACCCGCTGCACGTCCCGCTGCACGTCCCGCTGCACCACCCGCTGCACCACCCGCTGCGCGATTTCTGGCCCGACCCGGTGCAGCACCCACTGCACTACCTGCGGGACGACCTGCGGTACGGCTCGCCACACGACCACCTCAGCAACGCGCCTATCGCCCTGTGGAGCATAGTCTTCCGCCAGCGCCTCCTCCTGCGCAGGCGCAGTTCACGGCACACCACGTGAACCTCCTTGAATCAGGTGCCGAGAAAGAAGCCTTCTTCTGGCTTAACAGAGACCGTGATTTTGAGGAATGGGAAAGAAGTTTCGACAAAGAGGCCGCCGAGAGCATGCGGTTGTTTCGAATGGAGCCACGCTCCCCGGAGCAGACCGAGGCTCCTCCATACACCCAATCGTGGGCAAGGCACCGTGTCATTTGTCCTAGTGCATCCACTGGTAATGTGTGTGTCCTGGGTTTTACTTGCTTCAATGTCCTTATGTTTTCTACGCCTGCTGTGGCCCTTGTGTAGGGCACATACTTGTCTTTGCGTACCCAGTCATTGCATAACATCGCTTTCTCATCTTCTTGTTGGACAGCTTCCGGCCCACTCCCGACTGACGACTTTGTTTTTCGTTCTCGCTATCGTCTCCTATTGCAGCCACGTCCGAGAGCTCGCCCGAGTCTACGACGAAGAAACGGAAAGCAGATGGTGACGACCTGGTGGAGGGCAAGAAGTTTCGCAACATGGCGGCCTGTAGAGCGGCCATCGAAGACTACGCGGTGGCGAACCGCTTTGGGCTTCAGTGGGTGCAGAGCGAGCCCGCACGGATCGACGTGCGCTGCGTGGAGGCCGTGAGACGTGGTTGCGCGTGGCAAGTACGCGCAGTGGTGTCTTCCAAGTTCGGGGCGGTAAAGCTGTCCTACGTGTCAGAGGGCCACTGTTGCACCCCGACTATTGGCCGCGGGAGCCCCGCCCGTACCACACGTTGGATTGCCCAGCACATCTCGCAGCAAATGGCGAGGGATCCGACAACGCCTCCTGCCACGCTCAGGGCCATCATCAAGGAAGCATCGGGCATTGAAGTCGCCAACAGTACTCTGTATCGTGCACGAACAATGGCCCAGGCATACCACATGGGTCACACGAAGGCGAAGTCCTGGGCCATGTTTCCAGCCTTGTGTCAGGAGGTACGTCCCGCCACGTTCGTGGCATGGTACGTCACATTGACTGTCATCTTTGTTCTCATTTTCCAGTTCATAGTTGTGACACCGTGGTTATGTGTCCATGCAGCTCAAACGTGTTGACCCAGCAACGCATGCTGTGGCGGAGCAGGACACACATAACAAGTTCAAGTGGGCGTTTGTGGCCCCTAGCGCCACCCGACTTGGCTGGGAGTACAGCAGGAGAATCATGACAATGGATGGAACGTTTTTGAAGAATGGGCACAAGCAGGTCATGTTGGTCGCGCAGTTTTTTTATGCAAACGACCACGCATGCCCGATGGCATGGGCTCTGGTCTCCAGTGAGACTGAAGAGACATGGCTGTGGTTTTGCGAGCAGCTGGCTCGAGCTTACCCCTCTGCATCTACTGCAGGCACAGTCATTGTGTCGGACCGTGAAGCTGGACTGGTGAAAGCAGTTGCAAGACATTTGCCGGGCGCAACACACATGTACTGTGCATGGCACCTCCGCAGAAACGTTCAGGAGAGGTACGGCAAGAAGGCGGCATACTGGGCATACAAGTGCACACAGGCACTGACACATGAGCAGTTTCACCGGGCTGCACGGCATCTGCGGGCAGTGAGCGAAAGAGCTGCGGACTACCTCATCCCAGCCCGGGAGAGAACCGGTGGCATACCACTGCAGAAATGGACGTCATACATGTGCCCCGTGCCTCGCGGGGGGCACATTACCAGCAATGCGTCAGAGTCGCTGAACTCTCGTCTGAAGAGCCTGCGCAAGCTGTTCCCGTTCTACTGCTTCCTGCAGGTCTACTACTTTGTGCAGGGAATCATGGCGCAGTGTCGAGAGCAGATAGCTAAGTGCAGTGAGCTTCTAGCCCCGGCTCCCGCAAAACGCCTGCTTCACAGCTCCGCTATTGCACGTGACTACGATGTCGTCATGGAGGGGCCGTCGGCGGCAATGGTTCATGGCCCCACTGATGTGCGCCGGCACGTGAACCTGGCCATGGGAACCTGTGACTGTCGTCGGTGGCGGGAGTTCGGCCAGCCATGCCAGCATGCTTGTGCGCTCATGATGGAGGTGGGTGTGGACCCGACTGCGCACGTCAGCCGCGGCCAGTCAGTGCGGTATTGGAGCCTGACATACGAAAACCCTATGCCCACACTGAGTCCAGCCGGACTGAACCAACCATTGCCGCCTGGTTGGGGCCAGCCAGGTCCGCGGCGTGGGCGCGGTCGTCCGAGGAGCGTTCGCATGGAGCGTGCGCCGCTGCGGAAACGCAACTTCATCTGCCCGAGGTGTGGCCGCAAGGGGCACACGAAAAAGAGCTGTCCAAACCCACCTGCACCACGGCCTGACAAAGTGGCAGCTGCACTACGTGCAGAGACAGAGGCAGCAGCAGGGACTGCAGCTGTTCGTGCTGCGAGAGAGGGAGGGGCAGGGCGCAAGGAAGGGGCAGCTACGGACGACAGTGACGCGTCCGACTACGACCCGGAGGGTGAACCCAGGGGGTCGTCGACGGACGACAAGGTTGGTGAGGCAGCCGCAGATGACTTCGACGACAACGTGTCCGACAGTTGCTGTGAGGACTCCCTGGGGTATGCGGCGGAGCCTGAGACCGGACTGCTGACACAGGAACAGCACGACGCTGAAAGTGCCAGGTTCATGGAGGAGCATGGCGGAATGGAGGAACATGAAGAGGAAGACGCAGGAGAAGAGGGGGATGAAAACGAGGCTGATGATGAAGCTGCGCAAGACGTCCGGAACGACCACAGAAGAGGAATGGATGCTCTAGGAATCTAAGGTGAGACATTGAACTAGTGTTCTCTGCATTGTGTTGTGCAAGTCTGCAAATCATGCATACACGGACAAGCATTTCATAACTACAATTCCATGTCTCTGTGCAGGGGTGCAGGGAAGCATGCCATGAACTCAGACGAAGCGTGGAAGGAAGAACAAGTTTGACCAAGTCTTGGCTGACACACTGCTCAGCTTGGCTGGTGGCCTGCCTAAGTCTGAGTTGAACAATGTTTTGTGCTTGTGTCAGTTGTCTCTGTCATGTTTAGGCTAGTGCTTTCACAACGTGCTTCAACATCCATCCCCAATCCATGTAGTCCTACTGGCCGTTTAAAAAGTGTGATTGACGAAAATTGGGTTTGAACATCCATCCTCAATGTACAGGTTTTGCATTACGTAATAATGAACACAGTTGATTAATACTACTTTCACATACACTGGACAATGACGTCCGCAATGTACAAAAGCGAGATGACAGTCATTTGTATATCTCTCGGACATTGTCCTTCTTTCAACATGGACTGCACGGTATTCCCGGGAGCAGTACCTCTTGTGACTTCTTTTCTTTGTGGAGCCAGTACTTGTTACTTGCTGTCAAAGTTGGACACGAAATGGAGGCGTCTACAGCTCCATCTGTACTACAGCACGTGCCCACAACCATTTGACATGGATGTTCTATCAGAGTTCAATCCCGAAGATGTGTTCTACGATGCTGAAGACAAACTTGAAGAAGGGACGGTCATTCATCCGGTTCCTGCACAGGCTTCGTCCAGGCCTGTGCTCTTGTGCCCCATGTGCGACATTATTGGATGGATCCATAAACTACCCCCACAAGTCCAGCGGTGGATTGTGAACGGCAAACCAGGTCCGTTCCAGTGACCAAAGGGTGGTTGAATGTAGTGATGTTGCAAAAGTCAACCGAACGTCTGCTTCATTCACATATTCAACGGTGGACGGCATGGATATCTGCATGTGAGACTGCCCCTCACGTTGGAAAACATGCACGTGTGGTCCAAAGTATTGAAATGAAGCCATACATTGCCTTGTGCAGCACATGTCTTCATACTATGATGTACAACACCCTTACGTGCACAAGTTAGAGTACGTTTTCCACCAAGGCGCAATGCCGACGTTCGACATGTACAAGTGTTGCATAACCCACTTGATACTGTATGCCACCATGGAGGGCACATTGCATTTATGTGTAAGATACCTGACATGTCAGATTTAAATAGTATCATAATATAAGAAGAAAACCGGGTACTATGGATATAAAACGTGTTGTCAAAATTTCGCATGTACCCTATCCTACACCACAGTCCGCGGTCAGAGTCAGGCACACCATACAAGATCCGGATGCACCCATGGCTGCCAGTGGGGTGGGCCCCACATAGGAATCCTGAAGCTCCTTCACGTTCGAAAACATGCACATGTGCTCCAAGGTATTGAAATGAAGCCATACATTGCCTTGTGCAGCACATGTCTTCATACTGTGATGTACAACACCCTTACGTGCACAAATTGGAGTACGTTTTCCACCAAGGCGCAATCACCAGGTTCGAAATGTACAAGTGCTGCATAACCCACTTGTTACTGTATGCCACCATGGAGGGCACATTGCATTCATGTGTAAGATACCTGACATGTCAGATTTAAACAGTATCATAATATAAGAAGAATACCGGGTAATATGGATATAAAACGTGTTGTCAAAATTTCGCATGTACCCAATCCTACACCACAGTCCGCGGTCAGAGTCAGGCACACCATACAGGATCCGGATGCACCCATGGCTGCCAGTGGGGTGGGCCCCACATAGGAACCCTGAAGCTCCTTCACGTTTGAAAACATGCACATGTGCTCCAAGGTATTGAAATGAAGCCATACATTGCCTTGTGCAGCAGATGTCTTCAGACTGTGATGTACAACACCCTAACGTGCTCAAGTTTTAGTACGTTTTCCACGCAGGTGCAATCGAGGCCTTGCAAAAGTGAAAGTGCTTCATAACCCAGTTGTTAGTGTATGTCACCATGGAGGGCACATTGCATTCATGTGTAACATAGCGGACATGTCAGATTTAAAAAGGATGAAAATATAACCACGATGCCCTGTACTTTGGATGTAAAACGTGTTGTCAGAATTTCACATGTACCCAATCCTACACCACAGTCTGCGGTCAGAGTCTGGCGCACCATAAAGGATCCGGATGTACCCATGGCTGCCAGTGTGGTGGGCACCAGATAGGACGGCAATGTGGCCACTTCACACCCATGATGCCGCACATGTCGAATGGATCACTTGGAGGTTGGCCCATATTCTTCGAGTCCCAGCGGCTTTTGATGTTGTTCCACGCGACCCATGCATCAAACTGGTCCATGCGGGGTCGTGGAGGAAGTAGTTCGCCCCATGGACCATATCGAGGAGCATCCGGTCCTCCGTCCCACAACTGGAGCGGCGGCATCGGACGACCTCGCGGCTTCAACGGATCAGAAAGAGCCATGTTTGCAAGCGAAAACGATGCAAGTCATGGAGAAGTCAAGATAGCACTAGTGGTGACTTGTACAGTTGAGAAGAAGCCGTGGTTCACGAATTAAACGCGACTACAACACCCTTGTCCTGTCAGAAGTTTCCGTCTACATTCTCGCACACCAGAGTGGGTCCGGATGGACCCACGGCTGCCAGTGAGGCGGGCACCATGCAAAACGGGGATGCGGCGGTTTCACACCCATCAGCCAGCACATGGTGTATGGGTCTGCTGGACATGGGCCGAGTCCTTTGGAGTCCCACATGTGCTTGATGTTAACCCACCCAATCCACGCATCGTACAGGTCCATGTGGCTAGTATCCTCGACAACACCCACCCACATCTGGAGCGGGGGCAACGAACGCCCCTTCAGCGAAAAGTGGTGCGAGGAAGCCATGGCCTGCGATTGAATACAACGTCGTGAACGACAGCTTACCAATTCACCGTAGACTAACGTTATGAACTCCATTTATGAGCTCGGTTCGAGCTACAGTTCGCCTTTCGTATCCTTTCGAGTACGTCACATCAAAAGTTGTCGTTGTCGCTAAAAAGGTGGCGGTTGGCGTACTGCCTAGTGATCCACGCTGACGACGATGCCGTCGGTTGGCTGTAGCGGCGACATATCATTCGTCAGAAAGATGTGCGATGACACGTGTCCTATGCGTCCACGCACGCAGAGTTATTTTGCAACTGCTGCACAAACGTGCAGCGAAATGCGTCGAACCTAGGCCCGACAAATCAGGGTTTGTGCACAATATTTTTCCATCGACCTGCGTCTGCCGGACCACCGCCGGAGGTTTGGTGATGGACCTGCGCTTAAACAAAGGGGTTCCGCTCCGTTACTATTCAAGACTGAGCGAATAGTGCGTGGGCTACGGAGCTATTAATTTATCTCCATTCCCGTATGAGTAATTTTTTTAACCGCGTGGGCAGCTAGTTGCTTTCTCGCTCGGCGTTGATACCTGCGTTTTTTTCAACGGTCCATTGATACCTGCGTTATTTTTCGACCGACGACGGGCGAATGAGCTATATAGTTCCGAAAACTGGGTATATGGTGACCGAGCCCATGTTTTATTCAACAAAAACCTGTCACAATTTCAGTGATAATGAAAATATAAAAAGTTATGTTCACGGAGTAGCAGGCTACGTTGCAACCAAGGGGCTGAAAAAGTTGTCACATCGTATTGGAATTACTGGATGGGAAGGCCTCTCATAGTTTTTATAGCAATGGAATGGTTTAGACGCTGGGTATGAAGACCAGACCAGGGTTTTCTGAAAGACAAGACCTCAATCGACGACTGTGCATTCGTCAGTTTTGCAACAGTTTTTTACTACAAATAGCAAAATTGCAGTGTACAACAGTCCAAAGGACATGGTCAATGAGAGACTCCAAAGTCATCCTCAGGCAAGATCTCTTGCATCGGCACAATCCACGAGTGAAGTAGAGTAGCAGTGCAGTCTAGGTCAGCATGATTGGCAGGAAACAACACCTGTCTTTGATGAAGCAACCCACAATGCAGTGGCAATCACGTGAAGCAACAAACAAGGAATCAACATAAGATTTTATTGCAGCCACAACATGATGATGCACGCCCCCCATCTCAGTTGAAGTGGCCATTGTTAGCGAGGCAGAGCTCACATGCGGCCAGTCCACATGAAAGCTGGAAAAGAGGACAAAATTATGATATCTGACGCAGCAAACACATCAGGCTGGCAAACTCTTGGGACATACCACGGGATTCTCAACCTTCCATCTAGGATTTTGATTTCTTTTTTTCAACGAAATACCCCGAGAGCTACCTCCGCAATGCAGCACCGGCTACCTGATTGGGTGGAAGCCGGGATGCAGACTAATAGCAAAGGGGACCCATTTGAGTGTACATGACTTGTCCAAACTAGAATGCCAAATGGCAGGATGTTATCCGTCCATCCATGTCACCATTTCCGGCCCTGGTGCTCCTTTTAGAATAGAAGACCCGTTGATTACACATGTGCATGTAATACCAAGTATTGAACAACATTACCATCAATAAACGCTACCCTATTTAACAAAAGGACAATGTTTTTTTTGCATAATATGCTGAGTACGGGTTTTCTCCAAAAACAACTTGCAGAGTGGTTCTCACTGGATTCTTGTAATGTATAAGGAAATGAAGAAAACGGTGTTCCACACTCAATGAGAACACTTCAAGTTTAAGTGTATGCCATTTGGAATAGTATTTACATAGCAACATGTATGAAAATAGTGAAAAACATCCATTGGCCGAGTTTTTTGGAAGTTCTTCTTGTCTAGATTGATGGTGTAAAACCACACAGAGATTCAATGAACACCTCCTAAAAGTCCTCAAATTTTTACAAAGGGATAAGTATTCCAAAGAGATGGTGTTATGTGGAATTTTTGGCAGATTGGTCATTTCTTTTCCCCATAACATCAATGGAAACCAGATCATGTTGGACCCACTGACTGGCAAACAATCACCAGCATCCAAGAGTTTTTAGGGCTATTAACTCATGCATGATTATGCAAGAGTGTTAGCCACTCTCTTCGATCTCATTTGCATCACCACTGAGTGGAGTTGAGATACAAACAAGAGAGAAGCTTTCCATTCTTTGGAAAAAGGTTGGAACTTGATGCCTGCCTTACAGCTAAAGGATAAAACAGTGGGTCACACTATGGCCACCAACGCGTCCGATAACGCAATGAAAAGCATCTTCCTCCAAGGCAATGATGGTGGAGAAAAATCAGTCCCGTACATTCTTTAAAACTATGTAGGCTAGGTCAAACAGCACAGTGTACGGGGAGGAAAGGTCCGCGGACGTATGGGCATTCAAGACGTATTACCTGGAATGACAACAACATGTCATCTACACTTATCACCGCAATCTCAAACATCTCCGGGCTCTGCCAAACCTGAGCCGTTAACAATCTCCATTGATAGATTTCATTGATTCTAACCTTTTACAAGAACAAATACCTATCCAGGAATAACAATTGAGTGGATTCTCTTGGTGGGAAAGAAAATTTGATGGCTGGGATCAGTGCACTAGAAGTTGAACAGGACTTGTACCTTTAGTGACTGTTTGCGAGGGGTTAGGAGGAGTTTGATACGTATGGAAAATGTATGGTCTGACTAATGTCCTGTACTTAAAACAATGATTCACTTGAAAAGTTCTTGTGCCACTACAAAATGAGCTACATAGGATGCTATTGCAGGAGTGCCATGACATTGGTCCAGGTGGACACTTGGGCAAAGCTGGCACTGAAGATTTATGGGAATTAAAGCTGGTTTGAAAAGATACAAACCAACATTACAAGCTATAGTAGGACGTAGGACGTGTTTCAGTGCCACAAGGTGAGATGAACCAAAACCTTGGTTTTGACTAAACTGCTATCATTGCCAAAAGGAGCAATGGTTGAAAATCTCCACCAACGTTTTGATGGGTTTGGCAGTCAAATTGGAAAGTTTTGATGCATTTCTCTTGTTGGTTCACCGGTTCTCAAAACATGGTGCACATCATCTAAACTGAAACAACATTCATCGTCAAGGAAACGGCACAATTGTTCCTCAACAACATCTCCAACTACACGTCGTCTTCTCTTCGATTACTAGTGGTAGCGATGGAAGGTTCACCAAAGGTTTGGCCAGAGAAAATTACTCACTAAGTCAGTCGGATCTAGCTGAATTCGACTTTCCATCTACACAGTGACGAGAAAACCGAGTGAACCACGTAGCCACTTGAACAATTACTATGGACTCTTCACGAGCCTCATGGCACTGACAAGGTGGTCAAGCTATCAGATTCCACCATTGCATACAATTCCGCAACCTCGGCAGCAACGGGAAAAACATCTTTTGATTCGGGCCGCAGTAGACTATGCGCAACACACGCACAATTACTAATTTTCACCAATATACCGACGGGAAATACCCATTAGCTGGACTTCCTTATGATCTGGGACAGCACACTTCAAACACTTGCAAAAACACAAACAGTGATGAAGCAAGCTGTTGATAAGAATTAGACAGAAATCAGATTCCAGGTTGGTGATTGTGTCCTACACAATCACCAGGTTGGAGAATATAAAACTTTGGAGGCAGAACTACACAAGGCTGAAACCTTAATGGATGGGTATATACATCATTGATGATATGAAAACACATCTCCTCATTAAGTTTCACCTCCATTATGGAATGGTTGTCTACCTGGTGTTCCACATCAGCCAAATATAAGTCTACTGGTATCCAAATGAGTATTATATGGTGAGAACCTCTGCCACCATTTTCAAGAAAACGAGGGTACCAGGGGTATCCTTGGGTCAAGCATATCCTTGGGCATGAAAGACACGGCAATGTTTCAGGAAACACATCTCATTGTAAGGCTGTGATATTTAGCATAGCAATCAGGAACCGTAAGATGATCTACTGGATGTTGTTTTTCACATTGACAATATTTTTATCCAACATCAATCCACATCTTACAATGCATGCAAGCAGTGGCTAGGTCGAAAGAATTGTTACATTTTTTACAGGAATCAGCCCCTTAACCTCGCACGTAGACATTTTTGTTCCTTACATTCACGGCCTAATACACTACAACCTCTATAGTTTTGCATTGATTGACTATGGAATTTTTTGCCGAATGCACCAACCTATGCATCCTATTCCATATGGATATGATAGACTCAACCCTGTTCTACATGAGTTGATTGAATTTTCACTAAGAAAATGATCTTTGATGCCATACAGTTGACTTCCCGATGGTGCAAAATTCCTGGGCCAAGTAGGTCAAACACCTTTTAAATGAAAATAGTGACTTCCATCTACCCTGCAATGTAAAAGCAATAACGCATAAGCTCAATCCTTTTCCATGCTTGATTGTGATATACGTCGACAACCAATAAAAAACAGGCCATATCCATCCGGCCGATCAACGGCCAGTGACAAAAGTCACTGATCAGATGCCTCACCAGCCATCAATTGGCAGCAGTTCAATGGGCGGCTGCCGAGGTCCACGGTCTATAACTTTTGTAGCTGAATCTTGATCGTCCGGAGTCCTTCACCATGGGGGGGACTCTGGAATTCCGGCCGCCAGTTTAGGGGAAACTACAAAATACAACGATCTTGATGTCAAACTGCTCGTTTCAACTGTAAAAAAAAAAAACAAATTCCATACCCTAATAAAAAGAGAAGGTTTCAAAATTTATTTTTATGTGGAAACCTATAGGATCCCACTATAGTGGAGCCCAGCAGGTTCCCTTCTAATGCATGGGGAGTCTCAAACTCCCCACGCGCCTTGCATGAATATCCCTCAATCGTATCTCAAATCCCTCCATACAGTGATACTTGTGGATGAGGTGCATGCCATGCTTTGACGATGTATGACATGCAGCCTGGTCATGCTCCTTTTTTCCTTGTTACTGTCTAGCGATGGCGACGTAAGATAGAAAGATGGTTTTTTCTTTTCTTTCAGATGTGGGACAATGGGTTATTCTATCACAACACATGGTATGTTTGACTCGCCTCCTATGATTTCATACAAATATGCATGGATATTGTCAACAAATCCCAGCTTCCCTGTATGGTTCCTCAAAATTCCACTTACGTTACGACATCGTATGAGTTGTTTGTCTCAATCTCAAGTATGACTCATTCTTGTTTCCACGATTTTATAAACGAGCTCAAAATTTACACAATATGTCTTTTTAGAATAGTCAATCCTAATTATAAATCAAACACGTCTCACAAGTTCCTAAAATTTTGTTTGCTCTGAAATGTCTCCTCGTTCACTATTGCATCCACAACATACACGAGTCCCTCAACTCCGCACGTGGGTAATTCTATTCTGGCATTTGTAGCCAACCCCACGTCAATGTCCATTCTGGCATGCCACTTGGCCATGGGTATTTTGGCCACTTACTCCGATATCCAGTGTTCCATTCTTGAAGGTGCTCAGATAATGGACCAATTTCCAACATTTGTCAATGGAACTATCAAAAATCATGTTGATATCTCAATGTCCTTTGGTGAACCTATTGACAGCATTATAATTTGATAGGGATGTGCCTCACTATTTGCGACAACCCCCAGATTGTTGGTGGTGTCTCTTGTAAAAACCTTTTACAACATAGTCTTGCACGTGCCACTTGATTCTAGTATTGAGGACTTAAAGTATGCATTGTTGTTTACTTGCTATCATATGTATGCGCTTGACAGCTTTGGTACCTTTTATCAAAGTACACCTACTTATTTTAAATTACCTCTTTTTCCAAATTCCTCAAACTGTCTTGTACTTTGGAAGTTCAGCCTGTATTTATATTTATTCTCCCGTTCTTCTTGGTGCTTTTATCTAATTGCAAAAGTGTTGGAGGAGAAACCAAAAGCTTTGATCCAATGTGATGGCATTGCACAAGTATTGTACGCAACTTTTCCATACAAAGTTTGCCAAATCACGAGGACGACTGTGAAAGGAGGAAACAGGGGGATGAGAGGCGGTAACCCACCAAATACTTCAGCGATGGGGGAACAACATCGAGTGATTAACGTCACATCCCAGGCTATCCAGGCAGCAGCAGTGGTAGGCTTCAGAACCGGGAAATATAATGAACTACTCAAACCCAACAACCAAAATGGTCATGAATTCCTTGGGATTTGCGACCCCCTTGCCTCCACCGTTTCCTGTAAGGTGGCGCTTACCATGATGGAAGGAGGTACCAGCCTAAATGCTCACATTCATGACAACCTGCACCGGAAGTTGCGGGGACCCAAGAGCCTACTTCAATTTCTCACTGCTGCAAGGATGAACCTACAGGATGCATAGGTGCAAAAAGCAGTTCCTATTAAGAAAAAAAGGAACTCTCACGTAATCCCAAAACCTGACCAAAACTAAAATGGATTGACAATTCGGATGTGGCTGGCGAACTTGGAATGTATAGTTCAACATTAGAAGGAGATTCGTGAAGCCCAATCATCATATCATGCGCCTGCTCTTACATCCTTGACCACATGTGTTCTACCTTTCGAGCATATTAATGTGATGTGGCAACACTCGCTGACTCCACCAGTGAGCTATAACAACTGCATGTACATCATCCTCGGATGTTTTGGAATTCCGATGTACAATACAAGTTCCACTACCCGCATCAGCAGTCCAGTGTGACAGGGTAGACACAATGTTTCAATTCATCCTTCATTGGCAATGACTTTGCCTCACATGAACTGTTACACCACTATGCCTTAAGCATAGTATTCCACAAAAAGATTGTTCTTTTGGCATTGACGATGACCCATTGTGCGTGGTCGTAGCAGGTGACTGGATCGACATCACTGACTACAACGCTCGGACGTGAAATCCAACAGTCGGGCAACCCCAATGCTACAATTTGCGTGGTGGCAAGGGGAAGTCTCGTTCAACAAAGACATTCGTTCCACTGCCATTCCCATGGTGTGAACACCTCTTGACATCGCACCAGAGGGTTCCAATGATCACAGGATTTGATGATGGATAGGGGGTGACCAACCATCGGTAATGCTATGGGTACAACTTAGAGGTTGAAATTGTGAAAACGGTACCTGCATTACTAAAAGGGGGAGCTTCTCATAATTGTTTGAGAAACAAGATGATCCTATAGTAGAGTTTGCAAACCGAGCTAGGGGTGTTTGACGGAAAAGAGTCCATTGAGAATAGCATACGTTTTTATTATGCAGACTAATCCATTATAAAATGGTGGTCTCTATAATTTATTAAACGAGCGACCAAACAACCATCCCCTGGCAAGATCTTGTACACAGGCAATCAGTTTGTGGGCAGGGGAAGAGGTACGATCTACGTCAACGATGTTGGCAGAAAATAACGCATGCCATTGGGTAAGTGACCAATGATGCAACACGGGTCATAGGAAGTAATAGCGGAGGAAGCAGAAAGGACGTTGTAGCAGCTTCCTCCCGACGTACGATGCCAATGTCACTAGACATGACTATGTGGTACCTATGACGTGGATGATATGCATGGCTTGTCTACATGGACAGGGCAATGAGGTAGCTATGGTATATGCATCAAACTTAATAGCCTCATCGGCCTTGATATCTGAGAAATCTACGACTGCTTTACAACAGTTTGCACCCATAATGGAATAGTTTGAACGAGTTTTCTTGAACAAACAATCCCAATAGAGAATTTTGCAGTATAACATCAATCATCGTATAGACCTCACGCCGAGAAGTAGGCCAAAGTTCAAGGCCACCTATTACATGACCGACCACAAACTAAACAAGCAGGAGAATAACCTAGAAGAGATGCTCGGTAGGAGTGTATGAGGTCATCCACGTCACCGTATACAACCTACGATTGGGCATGGCCTATAAGGCGTCGAACAATGATCTTATCAACATTCACTATCTTCTTTGTACAGCTGAACCGTTTGATTAAGTGACGACCGAGAATTTCTACCAAAATCAACCTATGGAGAGGCTATCATCAGACCTGTATATGTGACAAGAAATTAAAAGGATGATATTTGAAACACACTATATCGAAGTGTGTGTAACACACTATATTGAAATCGAAGTGTCCAATGGACACTTTGATTTCACGGTCATGTCACCCAGACTTATAAAGTCTCCAAGAATATCTATCATGGTTGTGAACATAATTAGTTGGCCTTACCTCGAGACTTTGTCCTCGATTACATGGACGACATTTTGGTATACATCCATGCGCATGAGGAGCACCCTGGACATCGGTAGAAAGTTATCAAGGTTCTTTAGGTTACACGGGAAGCCCTTGAAGTACAACTTCAGTTTCCATGTGATTGGTTATTTAGGCCACATCGTCCATGGCGAATTAATCATGAGAGGCCCGATTGCATGAATGCCAACAATGGTTGGGATGTCCAAGTATTTATGGGGTTTTACAACTATTACAGTCGCTATTTATATGATTAATCAAGATTGCTGGAGCTTCACTCGTATCTCACACGTAAAGCCATCATGTCGAGTTGGGAAGATGGCCAGCAATATGTGTTTGACTTACGGAGAAACGCGTTGACCTGTTCACTGGCCACACAATTGACATGTCCAACTGTGGATGTCATCATGGCAACCAATGCGTCCGACTGAGCAGTTATGTCCGCTCTCCTCTAAGGCAACAATGGTGGAGAACAATTAGTTGCATACATGTCAAGAAAACTCCGCGGGCTGGGGCTGGACTGCGCTGTGTTCAAGAAAAAGATGGTGGCATTTGTGCACGCGTTCGATATGTTGTACTTTCATCTATGTTTCTCACATTGTGCTTTCCGCACCAGTAGCAATGCATTAATATGCCTCAATGCTCAAGAAAATCTAAGCCGGGGACCAGATTTGATTGTCCTGGTTGATACAAAACCTGTACATTGCGAGGCTGTCTGCGAGGGGGTTGCGAATAGTTCGAAAAATGCGGGAGCAAAACACAAGTGGTGTTGGGAACCTCAATTGCCATGATAAATCGCTCGCCACGTCTCCGTATCACCCAATGACAGGCTATGCCCTGTACTATTGGAGGAATGCTACGACAACGATCCCGGTGGACACTTTGGTGAAGTGAAGACACTACAATTCTTGCAAATTGCTTCTGGTGTGACAACATGGAAATCGACATTGCAAAATACTTCAAGTCGTCACCATAATTTGAGACGGGCAAAGTCTTTGGGTTTTCTTTTACCGCTACCAATGCTCACATGACCATGGTTAGTGATCTCCATATAATTTTTTACGGGTTTCCTGGTCAAATAGGAGGGGTTTGACATAATATTCAAAATGGTCAGCCAGTTATCAAACACATCGCATTCCATTCCGACTACGATGATTGTCACGGCCAAGGGAAGAGCATGGCTATTCTTAAATGAAAATGCATGACTACATGACACTCCCTCGTTCATCGCAAGCGACACTGATGGTTGAGCCATTGGCATGTTTTTGCGAGAGCGAATGGCTTGCTACGAACGTGGGATCCAGGGGTCATCGACACTATGTTCTCAATCTGATGGATACACTCACTTGTGCACCAACTAAGTGCTCAAATGATTGTTCCGAATGTTGCACGATCCACGTGACACTGGCCGGGCAGCGAAGCCACCTGTAGCCAAGCTTGCATTCAAATACAAGACCTCTATTTTGACAAGTAAATACATCCTTATATTGCTTGCAACGAACCATCTACAAGTGGACAAGACGAGACATTCAACGACGAGACTTCTAAAAGGTCCAGGATGAGACTCACCACATGCCCACAAAGACGCAAGGAGCAATGAAGCAGGCGGTTGGCAAGCATCAGATGGAAATGTAGTTTCATGTTCGTGATGTGTTAGACTAAGCTCGGCAAACGTCAAGCTACGAGGGCCGGATTGCCGAAATATCATGTCCAACTGACTGGGGCTGTTCGTAATGGAGGAAATGTGGAGATGTGTTGTCTGAAATACCTACCTCCTTGAAAGCAGGCTTATCCACCTGGTGTTCCACATCATCTTACTTGAACTATATAAGGTCTCAAGCGAGCATTTCCATGGCAAAGGCATGGCCTATGGAAGCGGACAAGGGGAAGGGATACAATTTTGAAGACATTCTCAGGCATTGCTAAGGAGGAGAGGGGCAAACCATTCCTCGGTTTACAGGGCTTTGACGTGTCGCATAAAACATCGGAGCAACTTGACAACATCCGGGGCGTTTATGAACATATTGACGGTTGTTTTAAGCATCATTGACATACATCTCACAACGCGCTCTCAGGTCAAGTTGAAATGGGTGAGGGGGGGGGGGTATTAGGTACCTGACGTACACGAATCCCTTAATGCTACACGACAGTGTTGTTGCCAGTACATTGCCACGGTGTCGAACTTTGATCGTTTTCACCGTCTGGCTGAAGGCATTTAGGAAAAATGCCTTGAAATCCTGCGTTTCATCCCGGATGGCTCTTAATTATTCAAAATCGTTTTGGGAAGTGTCGACACAACTATTACGAATTGTGTTGAGTTTTCGGGATATTGTTTGGCCGACCTCTCGATAACACTAAGATGACATGCATTAATACCTCAATATTCAACAAATTAAATAATTACAAGTGGAATTTATGAATGAATACTATCACCGAGGTGTTGAACATGACGCACGACCCGAGCGCCCAAGACTTTAAGTATGCCCAATTATTGTTATTGAAAGTGTCTATATGCACAAGAAAATTCAAAATAAGTTTTCATTGTACATTGCATTTCAATTTGTCCCAATTCCCTGATAACTGCTTTGATTTGCAACTTGTAGCTGTTCACCATCGTTGTTTTGCTTTGTGTGACATACATCCTACTACGGGGCAGAGCAAAAATTCCCCTAGAAACGTTTCAGGTCTCTCAGGAATCACTGAACCTACCAGGAACCATTCACAATCTTGCGCTCCGATACGGATAACGAGCAGTAGCTGGCCAGCTTTGGGTCACTACAACGCCCCAACCGAGGAAAACACAACGTTAGCGGTGTTTTGAAAAGGGCACGCAAAAATGACGACGCGGTGGAGGGGCACGCAAGAATGACGACTATTTGGCGGGGCACACAAATATAACGACTTTTTGGAGGGGCACGCAAAAACGACGACCTTTCAGAAGGGCACACAAAAATGACGAAAAGCAGATGTGCCATTTTCTGAAAGGGCACTAAAGAATGACAGCTTCGCAGTCGTTGCGCCACATCAGCATCCTGTCCATCGAAATAGTTATGTAGAAACTACGTCTATCTTCATCGTTCTCTCACTGTAAAAGTGTAGTGTCTTTTCTTTTGCGTGCTTATGAAAGATCGCATATGGTATTTCAGTTGGACAAAATGCGCCCTCCGATTTCCTTACCGTTTGATCTCTCGCTTCAAGTTGCCGTCAACCTCTTCTACTCTGAAATCTTTGTCAAAAAACACAAAAGTAGCATCGTTTTTGAGATGGCACGCAAACATGACACATTATGTAAGAGCACACAAATATGACACTTTTTCAAAATACATAAAAACGTAACTTTTTACATGTGGCACCTATTCATGTCAAAATTTCACATCTTTTAAATTTCAAAGGGCACATTGTAATGACCTCCCTTCGCTTAACATTTTAGAACATGTCTTTCCCACCACAATCCCCTTCTTATGTATGAAAAGGAGGGTTCATTATTGTATTATTTTTATGCTTCTTATCATTTTTGGGTTGGTACAAGGAATGGCTTGGGATTTGGTGAAATTCATACATGAAAATTTCTGGAAAACGTCTAAACCATACTTTTGTATGTTCGGTCAAAGGTAGTTCCTTGTACGTTTAGAGTGAGAGTAGAAACTTTTTGACTGTAAGGGGCCTGTGATGAGGAAGACATGCTAAAAAATGTTAAGCAAAGGGAAGTCACTACGATGTGCCCTTTGAAATTTACAAGATGTGAAAATTTGACATGAATAGTTGCCATATATGAAAAGTTACGTTTTTTTATGTATTTTGAAAAAGTGTCATATTTGTATGCTCTTACATAATGTGTCATTTGTGCGTGCCCTCTCAAAAATGATGCTACTTTTGTGATTGTTTACGAAGATTTTGGAGTAGAAGAGGTTGACGGCAACTTGAATCGAGAGATCAAACGGTAAGGAAATCGGAGGGTCCGTTTTTTTCAACTGAAAACACCATATGCGATCTTTCATAAGCACGTAAAAGAAAAGACACTACACTTTTACAGTGAGAGAACGATGAAGATAGACGAACTTTATACATAACTGTTTCAATGGACAGGATGCTGATGTGGCGCAACGATGGCAAAGCTGTCATTTTTTAGTGCCCTTTCAGAAAGTGGCACATCTGCTTTTCGTCATTTTTGCGTGCCCTTCCGAAAGTTCGTCATGTCTGCGTGCCCCTCCAAAACGTCGTTATATTTGCGTGCTCTGCCAAAATGTCGTCATTTTTGCGCGCCCCTCCACCGCGTCGTTATTTTTGCGTGCCCTTTTCAAAACCCCGCTAAAATTGCGTTTTCCTCCGCCCCAACCGAAGGGCCGGGCGTGACCTGAACGCACAGTTT
>SZWC01006734.1:8551-34445 GCA_023375785.1 Penium margaritaceum | reverse complement strand
AAAAAAAAAAAAAAACTTCATTCCCTCTACTTCATTTCATTTACTGTTAGTTCTCTTTTAGTCCAGGCACGCCTAACGTGCATTACAGGCATCGTTCCAAGTTTCCTACCCCTGGCCTTAGTATCACCTAGGGACAGTAACTACACCTCTCACCCCCTCTCGGCACGATGTTGCCATGGCCGGGGCCACCTCCTGGCCCATATCTCACACAGGAGATTTCTTCATTACCCGCTGATAGTGTTTTACACTCTCACCGTCATCATCTGCGACCCTCAGACCCACTGAGGCCGCAGCCGGGACCACTTCCTCGTGGTCATCACAGCCATGTGCTTCCGTGGTCAGTTTCTACACCGCCGGGCCACAGTACCTCCCACGCTCCCTCTCATCACGGGTTGCAGTGTTATCTTTAGGCGGCAGGTTCACGTGAGTAGTTCATGGCGCCTAAAGATAACACTGCATCTCCTCCTGGCTCAAACGATACAGCAGCTGAAAACTACTATTTTGGCTGTAGTTATGCACACAAGCACCCAAACGATACAGCAGCTGAACCTAGATATGTGGAATCTCGAACCGGACACTGCGAGTGGTCACATGCATAGGTCCGACATCGATGGAGCAGTACACTATGCAAATGGGGCACAGTGCTACTCCACCGACAAAACTCAAGTGGCCGTAGAAACATCGCAAAGGGTTCCAGCAAGCACCCAAGACGCCGTCCGTGGCAACAGCTAGAAATGCTAGGCGGCAGGTTGGGGCAGCAACGTTGTTGATGCAGCGTGCGGGCTTCCACGCTCGTTGCTTAAGTCTGCTGCCCACTGAGTCTGCTGCTCTAGAGTCTTAAGTCTGGAAGCTCTTGATTCGTTGCTCAGAAACGCGCACGCTAGTGTTAGCGCCAGAAAGCAGCTGAAAACTGTAAGTGACTGATTAGGAATGAAGAATGAACAACAATGGGAGACCCCTCCAAGTTCTAGCTCCCCCCCGCTAGTGTAAAACTTGTTACTCAACTAACGAGCCAATCAGAAAATAGTCGTAGACCTATTTTCTGGCAGGCAGGGTTTTCTCGGTGAGCCTTGCCAGACGCCTGACAGCGCAAAACCCGGGCGTCGTCCGTTTTGCCTGAAAACTGGACCATACCATAATACCGACGTTGCGAACGCAGTCATGCGGTCAGAATCAGCTAGAACAATAGTAGCAAAGAGTTATGGCTGCCCGAACCAGGGTAGTGCCTACGACAGTCAGTGATGCCAAACACGGCCATACAGCAAGAGACATGGACCTTAGGCACAGCATGATGCTGCAGACGCAACGGCACAACCAGAAATAGCGCTGGGTGCATGTAGACAGCATCTGCAGCGGCAGTGACCGCCGGCGGCCCGACCGCCGAGGAGGCCTGCCGATGGAGCGGAGCATATCGGCGGAGGGAGGAGGCTCCAACGAACTGTGAGTAGGCCTCAGTGTGCCTCGACTCATTGAACGACACTCTAGCAGCGTCGAGTCTCGCCGTCAGTCACCTGCACGCTGATGTACACAAGCCGGGAGGACACAACAGAGTACAATGAGAGATGCACGAAAACCAACACTCCCTCATGACTCACAGGCGTAGTGCACATGTGCGGGCAGAGACACTGTCAACAACCAGACTCCCCCAGGCCACGCAGAGACGCAGGCAGGGACAAAGAGAGTCACTCACGGACACACACCAACTGAAATCACAGCCTTCTTGAACGAGTCACGCTTCAGTGTCAAGAAGTCAGCCAGCTGCCGTGCTGTCTCAACCCACACGATGCTGACGCTGCTGTCATGTAACAACGAACACACATAGTGATACTCAACGTTGATGTGCTTTGTGCATGTGTGATGCACGCCGTCATTGTCGGCGATGGCCATGGCACTCTCATTGTCATAATGCAATGTGATGGATGCGACAGACTGACGCAACTCGGACAATAGACGACGCAACCACACACTCTCACACGCGCTTGAACCAAGGGCCACGTACTCAGCCTCAGCAGTGCTGCGTGCAATGCACCCCTGCTTGCCACTGCGCCAAGACACAGCTGTACCTCCAATCAGAAAGATCCAGCCTGTGCGACTCTTACCGTCCGGATTGCCGGCCCAGTCACTGTCGGTGTAGCCTACCGCGAGAACAGACGGCTGGCGGCGGAACATGAGACCTCGCCGAGGAGTCGAGCGGACATACCGCAGTATTCGGATCGTGGCCTCGAAGCTGAGGTGATGCGACTCCAAAGAAAACTGGGCCAGGAGGTTGACAGCGAACGCAATGTCTGGGCGCATCGTCGTCGCCAGGATCATCAGTGACCCGATGACTCGCAGATAGGTGGTCACGTCAACTGGCTCCCCCACAACAGTTGGGTCAGGACTCTTCAGCTTCACCTGGCCATAAGGTGACATGGGTGAAGATACGCTCGGCACGAGTGGCAGGTCCTCCGCAAAGCGGGTGGACAGAGTCTGCACATAGGTAGCCTGGTGGATGTGCAGGACGCCATGGGAGCGATCATGCTCGAGCTCCATGCCCAGGAAGACTTGGGCAGATCCGAGATCCTTCATCTGGTAGGCGGCGTGCAGCAAGTCCTTGACACGCTGGATGGTAGCCGTGTGTGGCGACGTGATGAGGAGATCTTCGACGTAAACCAGAACAGCAGCAAAAGTCTGGCCTCGAGGACTGACAAACAGTGCGGGGTCAGCGGTGCTACGTTGGAGGCCGCCGCAAAGCAGCGCGCTGCTGATCTCCTAGTTCCAGCACCGAGGTGACTGCTTCAGGCCATAGAGGGCCTTCCGCAGTCGCCAGACTCTCCCAGTGCCATCGTCGTAGCCTGGGGGCTGCACCATGTAGAGCTCCTCACCCTCGAGGGAGCCATGGAGAAAAGCGTTGCTCACGTCCACCTGGTGCAGCTCCCACCCATGCTGGGCAACTTGGCTGAAGAGTGCCCGGCTAGTGGAGAACCGGCTAACTAGGGCAAAGATCTGGTCGTAATCAACCCCAGGGATCTGGGCAAACCCATTGGCTGTGAGACGTGCCTTGTACTTGTCCAAGGACCCGTCGGGCTTCCATTTGCGCCGAAAGACCCACTTGGCACCGATGGCCTTCCGACCTGGAGGAAGGTCGACGAGGTCGTACACGTGGTGCTGTCGGATGGTTGCAAGCTCATCGGTGTAGGCAGCGTCTTAGTGTGCAACCTCAGGAGAGGCTCGTACCTCGCGCAGGGTGGCTGGATCCTCCGGGCGTGCTGTGGAGCGGACTGTGAGAGCGTGTGCATCTCGAGCTCCAGGTGGGATGTGTGCGAGCGCAGCCACGACAGCGTGCCGATGCTCATGATGAAGCATGGAATAGCCCAGTGCGGAGCCCGGGTGAAGGTCTGCAATGATAGCCGAAGTGGTCAAGTCGAGGGCCTTGGTGCCAGGATCCCCACTCCTGACTGTGGGAGTGGAGGAGACACGTGGAGCCACAGGGGGTCGAAGCGCCACGGAGCGCGGTGCGACGGTTTGCGTGCTCACCAACGGCCTGGGTCGGAGGCAGCCGCCTGGGCCACGAGTGTAGCGTGGCAGGGCAGGAGATGGCACTGAGTCCAACGGGCCAACGGAGGCGGACGGGGCAGCTGGCCGGGAGGGGCCAGTGAACACGACTGGAGCTGGCGGCTCGGAGGGGCTAGTGGACGCGACTTCGACTGCTGGCCCGGAGGGGCCAGTGGGCGCGACCGGGGCTGCCGGCCAGAAAGGGCTAGTGGACGCGATTGGGGCTGCTGGCCCGGAGGGGCCAGTGGACGCGGCTGGGACTGCCGGCCCGAAAGGGCCAGTGGACACGACTAGGGCTGCTGGCTCGGAGGGGCCAGTGGACGCGACTGGGACTGCCGGCCCGGAGGGGCTAGTGGACGCGACTGGGACTGCTGGCCCGGAGGGGCCAGTGGACGCGACTGGGGCTACTGGCCCGGAGGGGCCAGCGGATGCGACCGGGGCTACTGGCTCAGAGGGACTGAGGGATGTGTCACCCGGAAGTGGCAAGACGGAGGAGGGACTCACTAATCTCCCACGCGACGAGATAGACAAGGACGAGCCGGAGCAAATGAGGTCACGGGGAAACAGGTCCTTGAAGAAGAGGGCACCGTGGGACTCGACGATGTAGTACCGGGATGGATCCCAAAAGCGCCAGACCTTGGACTCACAAGAGACACCGAGGAAGGTGCAGGGACATCCGTGGGGGGCGAGCTTGCCGCCCTACTGACGGCGGGCAGCCACACAATGGCCACGGAGCCCCAGACACGAGTCGGACGAAGGTCAGCACGCTGACCGCACCAATGCTGGTACGGCGTGGACTGGCGGGGAAGGGGACCGTGGGGAATCCGGTTCCAGACCCACGTCATGTAGGCCATGGCTTCAAAATAGAAGACATCGGGGAGACTAGAATCGACTCGCATGGTACGGACGGCGTCGGCCATGGTACGGTTCCACCATTTGGAGACGCCGTTCTGGGCGGACGTGTAGGGCGCAGACGTCTTATGGTGGATACCGGGGGAGGCGAGAAAGGTCGTGGTCTCACCCATGTACTCACTTCCACGATCGGAGCGAAAGCGGCAAAGAGAGCGACCACACTCATGCTCCGCAAGGACAAACCAGTTCTGGATGGCTCGGGCGACATCGCTCTTCTGCCGAAGGCAGAAGACCCAGCGATAGCGAGAATAGTCGTCAGTGAGGGTGAGGACATTACGGCCATGCTCTCCAACGGACTCGGTGGAGAGAGGGCCCATGACATCAGAATGGACCAGATCAAGAGGGACGGATGCACGAGAGGAAAACAAAGGGTATGTGGACCGGTGCATCTTTCCCTGAGCGCAATCAATGCACTCTGTGGGGCATGGGAGAGGGAAAATCTCTGGGTCAAGGTCCTTGGCCAGCTGGGTGTGGAGCATGCTATCTATGACAGAAGAGTGGACGTGGCAAAGGCGGCAATGCAAGAGGGGGGTGTGCTGAGGAGAGAGCATGATGGTGACAAACACATGGCCTGTGGCGACCGACGGGGTGGGGACGGAAGGAGAGGAGGACAGACGAGGGACATGCCACAGGTTGCCACGGGGGGTGGCACAGGACGACGAGACCGGACGGACGCACTGACACAGTGCCAACACCACGCGAGTGCACAACGTCCATGCTCATGCGGTCAAGGGCAGTGACGGACAGGAGGCTGAGCTCGAGACCTGGGACAAAAGGACATCAGTGAGAAAGACATCACCGGCAGGGCCAAGGAAACGAACGACGCCGACACCACGGACAGGCAACACCTGTCCGGAGCCCGTCCAGACACCGAGACATCGCGAACAGGACCGAGCATACTAAAGGCCTCACGGGAGGCCGTGATGTGATGGGTGGCCCCGGATTCGATGATCCAGGTCTCAGAAGGGTCCTGGACCGGGGTCGCCAGGTCGCTTACTGTCACATGACAGGAAGCAAGAGATGCGGACGCGGTGGAAGGGGACACACACTAAAACTGCCAGTCATCAAGCCACGCAATGTCATCGTGGAAGGGGGTAGAGGAGACCACGGGAGACGACGAGACAGACGAGGATATGGGACACGACTGCAGCTCAGTATCAGTCATGCAGGGCTGGGCAGGGGAGAAGGAGGTGACGCAACTCGCACTTCCCTGGGGGGGAGGGCAAGGCAGGCCGAGTTGGAGCACGATGAACTGCTCCAGCTGACGTTCACGAGAGGACGGCCCGGGAGTGTAGACCGATGGCGGAGTGATGGCACCGGAGCCCGGGTAGGAGGAGGACTGTGCCGGGGAAGGAAACGGAGGCGTCGACGGCTGCGGATGGTGCTGCGATGGCGATGGTGTCAGCTAGACTGGCAGAGCTGTCGGAGTGGTGGAGCTGCTGGACGAGGCCGAGGCGTCAGGGCCAGCGACCGCTACGGCGGCAGAGGTGAGACGGCACTCCCGCTGGTGACGCATGGTGGCGATGACATGCGCCTCGTCTGTCGGTAGAGGGCATGTGTACCACCCGTGTCCGGGCTGGCCACAGTTGTGGTAAACCGAGCCGCCACCGTTGGACCCGGTCAACGGCTGCTACTACTGCTACTGCTGACCCTTACCTTTCTTGTTTCGACGCTTCTTCTTCCTCGATGACGATGAGGTAGCTGCGACGGGGGAGGCGACGACCACGGAGGTGACGGCAGGGGAGGTGAGAGCCTCCGTGCGCTGGAGTCGAGACTCCAGACGAGCTTCCTTAATCCGGAGGAAGAGCTCGTATGCCGAAGGCATGAGGGTGCCCTGGGCCACCATGGTGGAGAGGACGTCCGCGTACGCGTCGGTGGCACCGCGCTTGATGGTGAGGAGTGCGGCCAGAGGGGGTGGGGCAGAGGTGCCGAGGCGACGAGGGATGTCCTCCGCCCGCTGCCAGTTGGCGGTGACCGTCTCGGTCTCCCCCATGTGCAGGGAGTTGAACTCCCGTAGTAGACGGCTGGTCTCAGCCTCGCTGGACAGGCGATGGGGACGAGTGAGGACGTGCCACGCGGCTGCAAGGTCTGGGGTGGCGCCAGCGGTGAAGTCGCCGAGGAAGGGCTCTAGGGCCAAGCGGGAAGCCGGAGGGGCGACGGGGACTAGAGCGCGTACGACGCGACCAGCGTCATACAACTGGTCGGCCAGGGTGGGGTCATACGGGAGGGTGTAGTATGCCCACAGACCCTCACCCTAAGCCCAGATCCGGAAGCTGAGCTCCCAGCTCCGGAACTGCTCGCCGGCCTGAAGCGGCGGTGGCGGCGTCTCAAAGTCCTTCTGCCTGCGGCTGGCACCCAGAGTGGGGCCAAGGATGGAGGTCACCGTCTGCCGCTGGCGTTGATTCTGCTGTTGTGCCAGGTGATGCGTGGCAGCAGACACAGCTGGGCTGACGTGCCCTAGAGGGATGAATGGTGGCGGCGCACTGGTGGTAGTCTGGGAGGCCAATGGCTGTAGCGCTGCAAGCTGCTGCGTCAAGGCGGCGAGCTGTTGCTGAAGAGCAGCCAGGGGGTCAGGGTTGCCGCCAACGACGCCAGAGGGATGTTGCTGCTATTGGTGCTGCTGTTGCTGCTGTTACTGCTGCTGCTGCCGCTGTTGCTGCTGCTGCTACTACTGCTGTTGCTACTGTTTCTACTACTGTTGCTGTTGCTGTTGTTGCTGCTACTACTATAGCAGCAGCAGCTGCTGCTACTTCTGCTGTTGCTGCTGTAGTTGCAGCAGCAACTACTACTGCTACTACTGTGGGCTGATGCGGCTGCTGTGGCTATTGTAGCAGCTATGGGGGCTACTACTGCTGCGGCAGAGGAGCTGGTGGGTTGGGGGATTTTTTTCCTATTTTTTGTTTCTTTTTTTTCCCTTTCGTCTGTCACAGTGGGCTTCGCTGCTCGCTGTGGGCAGCGGGTAGCGAGCCGCTACTCGCGAGTAGCGTGCTTGCTGCCTGCAGCCCGTCGCTCGCGGTGAGCTGCAGGCTACGAGCAGCAGCAGCCGCTGCTGGCTGCTGCTGGCAGTTGCTCACTGCCGTTTCTGCTACAGCTGGCTGCTGCTGCGGCTTGTTGTTGTCGCTGCTGCAGCCTGCTGTTGCTGCTGCTTGCTGATGTAGCTGCTGCTCGCTGCCGTTGTTGCTCCCTATTGTAGCTGCTCCTCGCTGCCGCTGCTACTCGTTGTTGCTGCTGTTGCTACTTGCTGCCGTTGCTGCTGCTGCTGCTACGGGCTGTTGCTGCTGGCCGCCGATGCTGCTTGCTGTAGCGGACTGCTACTGCTGCGGGCTGTTGCTGTTGCAGGCTGTAGCGAGCTGCTGCTGCTACCCGCTGTTGCTACTGCACGCAGCTGCTGGTGGCTGTTGCTGCCACTACTCGCTGCTGCTGCCTACGGCTTCTGCTACTGGAGACTGCTGCTATGGCTTGCTGGTGCCGGTCACTACACCTGGGTGACGTTGCAGCGTGCGTCGTCGCCCGTAGGTGTCGGACACGGCCTGCTGCTCACCTCCTCGCGTCAGTGCTGCCGAAAAAATTTTGGCAGCATTTCCCCTGGCCCTGTGGCCGTGGGAAAAGATCTGACACCGCCACCAGGCGGGTCAATGCTGCCGGGAAGAGTCCGGCAGCATTTTCCCTGCAGAGGCGTGTATGGGGGTCCGCCGGCGTTGTCTGGTACCTATACGTCAGTCTTCTACTGCTGCTGCTACACTCTAGCTCTGATACCATGCTAGAAATGCGAGGCGGCAGGTTGGGACAACATCGTTGTTGATGCAGTGTGCGGGCTTCCACGCTCGTTGCTTAAGTCTGCTACCCCCTCAGTCTGCTGCTCTAGAGTCTAAGTCTGAAAGCTCTGGATTTGTTACTCAGAAACGCGCGTGCCAGTGTTAGCGCCAGAAAGCAGCTGAAAACTGAAAGTGACTGATTAGGAATGAAGAATGAGCAACAATGGGAGACCCCTCCAAGTTCTAGCTCCCCCCCAATAGTGTAAAACTTGTTACTCAGCTAACCAGCCAATCAGAAAATAGTCCTAGACCTATTTTCTGGCAGGCAGGGTTTTCTAGGTGAGCCCTGCCAGACGCTTGACAGCCCAAAATCCGGGCCTCGTCCGTTTGGCCTGAGAACTGGACCATACCATAATACCGACGCTGCGAACGCAGTCGTGCGGTCAGAATCAGTTAGAAAAGGAGCAGCAAAGAGTTACGGCTGCCCGAACCCGGGCAGTGCCTACGACAGTCAGTGATGCCAAATAGGGCCATACAGCAAGAGACATGGACCCTAGGCACATCATGATGCTGTAGACGTAATGGCACAACCAGAAACAGCGCTGGGTGCATGTAGACAGCATCTGCAGTGGCAGTGACCGCCGGTGGCCCGACCGCCGAGGAGGCCTGTCGATGGAGCTGAGCGCATTGCCGGAGGGAGGAGGCTCCAGCGAACTTTGAGTAGGCCTCAGTGTGCGTCGGCTCCACCGAACGACACTCCAGCAGCGTCGAGTCTCGCCGTCAGGCATCTGCACGCCGATGTACACAAGCCGGGAGGACACAACAGAGTACAATGAGAGATGCAAAAAAACCAACAGCAACTGCCCTATAGCTGCTGGTGGAAGATCACACGACGATGATCCGCTATCCACGTAGATGAGTATGGAAACAAAGGCTCTGACAGGGCACTCAGAAAAAGTGCTAGATCCAGGATACTACAACGTTAGCCTCCTCTCTCAAGAGTGGAGGAGATCTCCATGTTCTAATAACATATTGATTGTTAGGGCCCGGATACAACCTTTTGCAGGTGCCAGATCTTGTTCGTGCTATCAGTAAAACCCAGTGGATGTACCATGTATATCTTCTTGTCAAGACGTCCATGCAAGAATGCATGATTGACATCCATCGCCTCCAGTTCCTAGTCATAGTATGCGACCCGGCTCAGAAGTGCGCGAGCGGTGATGTACCGTCCGACTGGAGCGAACGCCTCGGCTGAGTCAGTACTTGGGATCTGGGAGAACACTTTTGCCATCACACGAGCCTCGTATCGGTCGACCTTGCCATTAGGCTTACGGTTCAATCAAAGGACCCTACAAGTAGAGACAGATTTGTGGCTCGTTGGAAGGTCCACGAGCTCAAAGACATCATGCACTCTGAGAGCACTCAACTCATCGTGCATGACGTTTTCCCAAAGGACAACATTAACTGCCTTTTGAGCTTGCCAAACTTTGGTAGAATGTGGGAGGGGGTGTGGAGAGGCCACTCGCCATAAGGCATACGATAGAGGTGCCGAGGGCACTGTGGAAAACATGTGTGAAAAATGCAGACCCCACTGCAAAGTTGGAATGGACAGCACCGGCAGCAGGGCCGAGTGCATCGAGACCAGTGGGTCTCGAAAAAAATCTGAGCATTGTAGGAGGATGCCCTAGAGCATGAGCGATGCTGAGAGGATTGAGAGACTGTTGTGAGAGAAAACAAAGCCTCCCTCCACATGTGTGTGGCTCTGCGACGACAACAAGGGCTTGTGATAGAAGACTTCATACTGGGACATCAAGAGTTGTCTTTGACAGGGAAGTGGGAGGTTGAATCGTGAAGAGAATGTGCTAGGGAACTGATGGACACAGGTGTCGACTCTTGAGATGTAGGTGCAGAAGACACAGGGACTGGCAATGACTCTGGGGAGGAGGTAGTCCGACCGCTGGATGGGGAGGAAAGACTGGGAGACTAACTGTAAGTGGAAGCAACTGGTGACGAGTATGAAAAGGAAAGAGAACCGGCAGAGGAAAACGTGCTGGAGGGGAGATCCCGAGATTGAGACAGAACCATCCCACCCAAGCCGACGAAGCAAAGAAGGAGAGGAAGGTGGAGCAACATGAGACAAATGACGCGGAAAGACGTCCTCAAACAGTTGCGTGTTGCGTAACTCAATGCCGTAAGATTGAAATCACCAAGCCTTAGACAGTGCAAAAATACCAAGAAGGGTGTATAGACAAGCACGGTGAGTAAGCTTGCTATCGTAAAGGTCCTCTTGGAGCTAGATGGTGTACACACAATCCCAGATGCAAGCAAGACACAAGTCTGGCTGGGGACAAAACAAATGTTCAAAGTGGGTGACATGACTCGGAAGGGGACCGTGAGGGACATGGTTTTAAAACCACGTCATGTAAAAGGAGAACAGACGGGGCCGGTCTGAAGTAGTGAGAAGAGTGTGGACATTGTCAATAAGAGTGCAATTCCAACACTTTGAGACGACGTTTTGCTAAGGCGTGTGGGGATCCAAGGGCTCCATAGACACCCTACAAGAAGACAAGAAGCAAGTAGCGGATCCCATGAGCTCGCCACCACGCTAACAGAGGAATGCACGCAGATGACAACTGTAGGTGACATCAACCTAAGGTAGAAAGGACTCAAGGATGGAGCAACCTTCACTCTTTCTTTGAAGGGAAGATACCACGAGCATGCGTGAATATTCATTGGCAAGACAAAAATCATAACAACCAACCCCCTCTCCCAAGGCATCATGGAGGAGAGGATCCATGATGTCAGCATGAAAAAGATCAAGGCGATGGACGGTGTGAGTATCCTACGTGGAGAAATGGGTCCAATGTATTCTTCTTTGAGCGTAGGCAAGGCAGTCAGCAGGACAAGGAGCAGGAGAAGTGGAGGACTGTTGGGAAAGCAAGCTGTTAATCACAGCAGTGTGCATGTGACACAGGTGGTAAAATAGTAGCTGCGTGCGTACTTGGGATAGGGAGCACACGGCGTGGATAAGGGCCACTGTGGCAGAGGTACGTGGAGGAAACATGGAACAGAAAACCACTAGGTTTTCCACGAAGCGAGATGCGACAAATGGTGCGGTGAGAAACAAAGGCAATGATGTGGCTAGAGGAGAAGTCCATGTCCTGGTCATCAAGAGTTGTCACAAAGAACAGACTCAGCTACAACGCAGTTACGTACAACATGTCTGACAGAATGAGCTTCCCCAACATAATGGGCACCAACACTTTGAACCGGTAGTAGTTGGCCGAGTCCAATGCGCACAAAGTGGACGAAGCCAACATGATCCAGAAACCACGAATGATGGCGAATGATGCGCGAGGGGACATAATGTGGTGGATCGTTGCGCAGTCAAGAATCCAGAAACCACTCGGCACACGCAAATACGATGGAACAGGACTGGCGACAATGATAATGTGGCATGGAGGAATCTTCTGATCACAAGCAGCAAGACATAAAGGCAAATGAGCAAACTGCTAGTCCTCAATCTATGGAACCTCTGTAAGAAGACAACCCTAAACACCACCTTAGGTGGGACCATGAAGAGCCTCGTGGGAATCACATGCAAGTGATCCTAGACCTATACGCACACTCTCACCTCCCTGATCATGAAGTTGATGCTGATGGATGAGATGTGAGAGCGTAGTGTCGGAATGGTGATTTTCCTCAAGCGAGTTGGATGTGCTGATAACCCATGAAGACGAACACCATTGGGAGGAGTCTGGCGAAATCCACGTCGATGGAATTTAAGGTCCAAATGGGAGACCATAGAAAGCAAGCCTTCTAAACACGGGAGGCAACCTCAAAGGATACAGCGGCAAGAAGGGTGCTATGGTGGTGCTGTAAGCGGCTGCAACGATGGTGTTGGAAGAGCTTCGACTGAAGGTGACAGTGGAGGTAGAGCCACGGATGCACCACCACCGCCACTAGATGAACACACCTAGTGCGCTCGCATGGTAGATATCAGACAAGCATCATCAGGGGGCATACGACATTTTGCAGCAAAGTGTCCAGTACCACCTCAGTACCAGAACAAGAGGAAGAGGAAGATAAGCCGGTGAACCTTTCCCTTTCCCAAGCCTGCCTTTTCCACCATCCAACCCACCACTACAGTAAACACCCTTTTCCCTCCCTCTTCCTTTTCCCCCACCCCTTCTAGTAGGGAGGAGGAAAACATGGAGGGAGAGGAGATGGATGAGGATGAGGTGTATGAGGAGGAGACTACAACGGAAGAGGAAGGGAGTGGTATGGTGGAGGCAACTTCAATAGCGTGATGCATGCACTTGTTCTGCAGTGCAATCCACCAGTTTGTATGACATTGCATTGTAAACTCCCAAAGAGCACCAATGCCTGGTGGAAAATCAGTTGGATTAGGCTCGACAATAAGACCCTTGAGCTCCAAGACCTTGACCTCCTGGAAGGTGTTAGAGAGCTCGGGGATGAGGCCGTTGACAAAAGAGAGAGCAGATGGGAGCTGCCCAGGTGCTACTTTGCCTAGGTCACATAGTAGTTTGAGACTGTGAGTCCAGTAGGCATCACAAGTTTCACCATAATGCATGGAAAGCATGTTGAAGAGGATAGTGAGAACCTTTGGTGTTGCATAGCCTGTCATGGTGCTAGAAAACTTGATGAGAGCATAGGTGTCGACCGGGTCACCGGGAGTGTGACGTGTTGAGTTAGCTTTGTACGGAACAATGTCATCAATGAGATCATCCGGCCCGACAAGGATGAGGGCAAGTTATGACTGCCCAAACCCCGGCAGCGTCTAAGCTAGAATGACCTCGGCCACAACGGTGCCCGTGTCTGAAACTAGGACCCTAATAGAACATGACGCTGCAAGTATAAGTGTCAGATCTGGCACAGGATGGGCACATGCAGTGTGTACAGAGATAGTGACCAACAATGACATGACTACCGAGGATGCCCGTTGATGGAGCTGAGCACGCCATGTGTCTGAGGGAAGAGACTCCAGTAAGATGCGTGCAGACCTCAGCATGCGTCGGCTCCACCTGATGATGCTCTAGAAAAGTCTCGTCTCGCCGCCAGTCATTTGCATGTTGATGTATACAAGCTGGGAGGACACAACAGAGCACAATGAGAGGTGCACGAAAACCAACACTCTCCCATGACTCACAAGAGCAGTGCACACAGGCGGGCAGAGAGCACATCCACTAGACAAGCAAGAGTCCCAAGACATGCAGATATGCATACAGGGCAGAGAGGGCAGTTCACGCACGCACACCGACCACAATCACAGGCTTCTTAAACGAGTCGCGCTCAAGTACCTTGGTCAAGAAGTCGGCCAACTCTCGTGCTGTCTCAACCCACACGATGCTGCCATTGCCTTCGTGCAACAAACAATACACATAGTGATACTCAACATTGACATGCTTTGTGTGCGTGTGATGCATGCTGTCATTGTCAGTGATGGGCCTGGCACTCTCATTGTTGCAGTGCAATGTGATGGACGCAACAGACTGACGCAACTCAGACAAGAGACGACGCAACCACACACTCTCACATGCGCCAGAGCCAAGGGCCACATACTCAACCTCAACAGTGCTTTGTGTTATGCAACCCTGCTTGCCACTAGGCCAAGACACAACCTTGCCACCAAGAAGAAAGATCCAGCCAGTACGGCTCTTGTCATCTAGGCTGCCAATCCATTCACTGTCGGTGTAGCCCACCGCGATTACGGACGGCTGTCGGCAGTACATGAAGCCTCGTCATGGAGTCGATACGACATTGTGCAGTATGCGGATCACAGCCTCAAAATAGACGCGACATGACTCCAAGGAGAATTGCACCAGTAGGTTGACAGCGAACGCGATGTGTGGACGCGTCGTCATTTCCAGGAACATCAGTGACCCGATGAATCAGAGATAAGTGGTCACATCAACTGGCTCCTCCGTAATGGCTTGGTCGAGGCTCTTTAGCATCGCCTGACCATTGAGTGAAATTGGTGAGGATGCGCTCCGCACGAAGGGCAGAACCGCGTTGAAGCGAGTGGAAAAGGTCTGGACATAGGCAGCCTGGTGGATGTGCAGGACACCTTGGGAGTAGTCATGCTCCATCTCCATGCCTAGAAAGACTCGGGCAGGCCCAAGGTCCTTCATCTAGTAGGCGGCAGGTCCTTGATGCGCTGGATGGAAGCTGTGTCCGGCGACCTAATGAGGAGGTCGTCGATGTAAACTAGGACACCGACAAAGGGCTGGCCTCTCGAGCTGATGAATAGTACGGGATCTACAGTGATGCAAAGGAGGCTGCCGCGAAGAAGCGTATGACTAATCTCCTAGTTCCAATAGCGAGGCGACCGCTTCAGGCCATAGAGGACCTTCCACAGTCGCCAGAATCTGCCAGTGCCATTGTCGAAGCCTAAGGGCTGCACCATGTAGAGTTCTTCGTCCTCCAGCAAGCCATGGAGAAAGGCATTGCTTACGTCCATTTGTTACAGTTCTCACCCATGCTGGGCAACCAGACCAAACAATACCCGAATAGTGGAGAACCAGCCGACTGGAGCAAAGAACTTATCACAGTCGACCCCAGGTACCTGAGCAAACCCCTTGGCCATGAGACAGGCATTATACTTGTCAAGGGATTCGTTGGGCTTAAACTTGCGCCGGAATACCCACTTGGCACTGATGGCTTTGCGATCGGGAGGGAGGTCGACGAGCTCAAAAACCTGATGTTGGCGGATGGCAATGAGCTCCTTGGCGGACGCAACCTCGGGGGTCGCACGAGCCTCGCGTAGGATGGCTGGGTCCTCCAGATGTGCTGTGGAGCAGACAGTGAGGGCGTGCGCGACCCAAGCCCCTGGTGGTATGCATGCGAGTCCAACCGTAACGGCATGGCGATGCTCCTGATGGAGCATGGTGTACCCCAATGTAGAGCCGGGATGGAGGTTTGCAATAACGGCCAATGTGGCCAGGCCGAGGGCCTTGGTGTTAAGGTCCCCACTCGCAACTGTGGAAGTGGGTCTGTCGGGAGGCAAAGAGACTTGTGGAGCGACAGGGGGTCGTGGCGCGAAAGGGCGCGGTGCGGAGGCCTGTGTGCTCATTGACGGCCCGGGTCGGAGGCTGCCGTTCGGGCCACGTGTATAGCGTGGCAGGACAGGAGGCAGAAGAGAGGGGGCGGCCGGGAGCGAGTCGGTATCTCGTGCGTGTCCCTCGACGGTGACTCCTCTAGGAGGGTGGTCCCAAAGGGCCCAATTGGCGCAGACGGAGCCACTGGCCCGGGGGGGCCAGCTGAAGTGGACGGGGCGGTCAGCCCGAAGGGGCCAGCTGATGTGGACAGGGCTGCTGGCCCGGGGAGGCCTGCTCATGCAGACACGGACGTGGATGGGGTTGCTAGCACGGGAGGGCCAGCTGGCGCAACGGGACGGTCAGACAGGAGGGGCCAGCTGACGCGGACGGGGCAGTTGGTCTAGAGGGGCATGCTGACGTGAACGGGACTGCCGACCCGGAGGAACCAGCAGACACAGACGGGACTGACGGCCTAGAGGAGCTAGCTGACACGGACGGGGCTGTCGAACCAGAGGGTCCAGCGGGCGCGGACAGGCCGGTCGGCCCGGAGGGGCCAGTTGGCGCGGACGGGGCTGACGGCCCGGAGGGGCCAACGGGTACAGGCGAGGCTGTTGGCCTGGAGGGGCTAGCTGGTGGAGGCGATGTGCCACCCGGATGTGGCAGGACGGAGGATGGACTGACTACTCCCCCGTGCAATGGGAGGATCATCGACGAGCCGGAGCGAAGGAGGTCGCAGGGAAATAACTTCTTAAAGAACAGGGCATCTTGGGACTTGATTATATAGTGTTAGGAGGGATCCCAGAAGCGCTAGGCTTTGGATTGATGCGAGATGCCAAGGAAGGTGCATGGACGTCCACGGGGGGCGAAGTTGTCCACCCCATGCTGTGGGGTGGGCAACCACACAATGGCCACGCAACCCCGAGACGCGAGCCGGGTGGAGATTGGCTCGCTTACCACACCAGTGCTGGTATGGCGTGGAATGGCGGGTCTGGGTCTGTAGGGAATCCAGTTCCAGACCCACGTCATGTAGGACATGGCCTCGAAGTAGAAACCATAAGAGAGATTGGATTCGATCTGCATAGTACGTACGGCGTTGACCATGGTGCGATTCCACCGCCTTGAGAAGCCGTTCTGGGCTAGCGTGTAAGGTGCTGACGTCTCATGATGGATCCCACGGGAGGCGAGGAAGGTTGTGATTTCTCACATGAACTCGCCACCACGATCATAGTGGAAGCGGCAAAAAGGGAAACCACACTCGCACTCCGTACTGACGGGTCATTCCCAAATGGTGGGAGCGACATCACTCTTCTGTTAAAGGTAGAATACCCAGCGGTAGCGAGAGTAGTCGTCAATGTGTGTGTGGACATATCGTATGTGCTCCCCTACTGACTCCGTAGGAAGGGGACCCATAACATCAGAGTCGGTCAAGTCAAGAGGGACGGATGAACGGGAGGGAGACAGAGGGTAATTCAAGCCGTGCATCTTCCCTTGAGTGTATTCAATGCTCTTAGTGGGACACAACAAGGAAAAGGAGGTGCGGTCAAGGTCCTTGGCTGGTTGGGTGCGGAGCATGCTATCGATGGTAGCCGAGTGGACGTGGCAGAGGCGACGGTGCAAAAGGCGGGTGTGCTGCGGAGAGAGCATACTGGTGACAAACACATGGTCTGTGTCGGTCGACTGGGAAGACAGACGAGGCACGTGCCATAGGTTGCCATGGGTGGTGGCTTGCAAGACGACATGGATGAACAGATACAACGACACAGTGCGAACACCACATGAATGCAAGATATCCATGCTCATGCGGTTGAGAGCAGTGACGGACAGGAGGGTGAGCTCAAGACCAGGACGAAGAGGACATTGGTCACAAAGATATCCCCAGCGGGATCATGGAAACGAACAACACGGACGCTGTGAACAGGTAACACTTTCCTAGAGCCCTTCTAGACCTCAGGCAAATTGCCAACTGGACCAAGAATGCTGAAGGCCTCGTGAGAGGCTGTCATGTGATGTGTGGCCCTGAAAATAATGATCCAGGTCTCGACCGGGTCCTGGACTGGTGGTACCAAGTTGCTAATAGTCATTTGGCAGTGGACAAGAGATGCGGATGCAGTAGACGAGGGTGCAAACCGAGACTGCCAATCATCAAGCCATGCAATGTCATCATAGAGAGAAGTAGGTGGGAGGGCACGGGAGATGGCAAAACAGACAATGAGGAAGGAAACGACCGTAGCTCAGTCTCAGTCATGCAAGGTGGGACAGGGGAAGAGGAGGTGGAACATATCACACTTCCTTGGGGGTAGGACGAGACAGGCCGAGCTGGAGGGGGATCAACAGCTTCAACTGGCACTCATGTGTAGAGGGCCTAGGGGCATAAAATGACTACCGTGTGACAGCGCTAGAGCCCGGAGAGGAGGGCGACTGCACCGGCGACGGAAGGAAGGGGGCAATGGTTGCGGATGGGGCTGCTACGCGGTCGGAGATGTCAGGAACAGTGCGACTGTCGGAGGAGTGGAGCTCCCTAACAAGGTGGAGGCATCAAGGGCAGTGATGGCCACGGTAGCAACTGCAAGATGGAGCTCACGCTGGCGACGCATCGTGGCAATGATGTACGCCTCCTCCGTCGGGAGCGAGCACATGTACCGCCCGTGTCCTAGGTGGCCACAGTTGTGGCAGACCGGGCCACCATCGGTGCTGCCAGAGGCCCTCACCCCTTTAACCCTTGCGCTTCTTCTTTCCTGACAACGAGTCGGCAAACGCAAAACCTGTTGAGGCGGCGACAACCATGGAAGCGATGGCAGAGGAGACAAGGGCCTCTGTGCATTGGAGGCGTGATTCCAGACGAGCTTCCTCAATCTTGAGAAACAACTCGTATGTCGAGGGCATGAGGGTGCCCTAGGTCGCCATCACGGCGAGGAATTCCTGGGTGTAATGCACAAAGACGACGGCAAACACGTCGGTGGCACCGCGCTTGATGGTGAGGAGCAGGTTAGAGGGGTTGGACCAGCATCGCCCAGGCGGTGGAGGATGTCCTCCGCCCGTTGCCTGTAGGAGTTGACCGACTCAGTCTCCCCCATGTGGAAGGAGTTGAACTCCCTGAGCAGCGGCTGGTCTCGGCTTCAATGGAGAGGCAATGGGGGCGTGTCAGGATGTGCCACGTGGCTGCGGGGTTCGGAGTCCCGCCGGTAGTAAGGTCGTCGAGAAAGGCTCGTTGGCGAGCCGTGTAGCCGGAGGGGTGACCGAGACGAGAGCGCGGGCGGTGCGACCAGCGTCATGCAGCTGTTTTGCCTAGGCGGGATTGTAAGGAAGGGTGTAGTATGGCTACATGCGCTCGCCCTGTGTCTAAATACGGAAGCTGAGCTCCCAGCTCCGGAATTGCTCGCCAACATGAAGCGGCAGGGGAGGGGTCTCAAAGTCCTTTGGCCTGTGGTCGGCACCCTAAGTGGGACCGAGGACTGAAGTCGCAGTCTACTGCTGGCGCTGGGTGTGTTGCTGCGCCAAGTAATGCGTGGCCGCAGAGATAAGGAGACTAGCATGCCCAAAAGGAAGGAAGGACGGTGGGACGCTCGCGTGGCTCTGTGTTGTTGGTGTTGCTACTTCTGTTGCTGGTGTTGTTGGTGCTGTTACTACTGCTACTACTACTAAGGTGGTGGCAGGAGCTACTGCTACTACAAAGGTAGTTACTAGTGCTGTTGAATCTGGTGCTATGGCTGCTGGTGCCACTATTTCTACTGCTATTGCTACTATGGCAGAAGTGATAGCTAGTGCTATTGCAGCAGCTGTTGCTGCTACGAAGGTAGTAGTGGTTGTTGTTGTTGCAATGGCTGCTATTGTTTCTGCTCCTGTTGTTGCAATCATTGTAGGAAAGGGGGACCCGTGGGTCCTCCAACAGAGGAGGACCCTTGCCCATTGGGGCTTTCAACCATGGCCAGGATGGGAATTTGGGATATAATTTATGTTTTTAGTTGCGGACGTCAGTAGTGATGTCACCAGGGATGTTCGTAGTGACGTCAATCGATGACGGCTGACATCAGCTGTGGCTCGCTGTTGCTAATGTCAGCCGGGGGTTGTTTCTTTCACTATGGCTGCTACACTGCTATTGCTACTATGACTGCTGCTGTGATGCCCCTACTGCTGCTACTATTGCTACTGTTATTGCGACTACAATGTTGCTGCCATTGCTCCTACACTACCGTAACTACTGGTACTACTACAATTGATGCAATCGCTGCTACTACTATTGTCGCGGCTGATGCTGTGGCTACTATTGCTACGGCTGTTTTTGTGGCTACTACGCTGTTGTTGCTACTACAGGTGCTACTATTGCGCTTGTTGTCACAGCTGCTTCTGTGGCTAGAGCTGCGCTGCGGCTGCTACTATGACTGCTACTGTGGCAGCCGCGACTACACTGTTGCTGCTGTCACAGCTGCGGCTCTACTGTAGCCGTTGTTTCGACTGCAACTACACTACGGTTGTTGCCGCATCGGCTACTACGGCGACTATAGTTGCGCTGCTACTATTGCTTCTAGAGTTGCTGGACCATGTGCAAAATGCACATGCGTGTGCACCCATGTGTCACTCGTGACTGTATGGGTGTGGCACATCTAGGTGTTAGGTGCTAGGAGTTATTGCTGCCACGGTAGCAACAACAAAGGAGGGAGGAGGATGGGGAAGACAAGGGTACTTTACTTGTCTGTGGTATCGTCGCCGTGTGCGTCGGTGTCGTCACTGGGTTGCTCGTCAGTTTGCCGGCCATGAGTCCACCAATGCTACCACCGTCTCAGGGTCAGTGCTGCCGGAAAGAATTTGGCAGCATTTCCCCTGCGTCGAGAGCATTTTGACGACGCCATCCCGCGGGTTAACTCCGCCAAGAAGAATCTAGCAGATTTTCCCCCGCACGGGTGCGTTTCTGGGATCGCCGGCGTTGACTGGGACTTGTACGCCTTGCTGCTACTCAGATCTGCTGCTTCTGCTTCGCTCTAGATTTGATACCAAGCTAGAAATTGCCCTAGAGCGGCTTCTTGGGGCTACAACGTAGTTGGAGTAGGCTTGGCCCCACTGTCCATGCTTTGCACTGCTGTCCCCACAAGCTGCTCTGTGAAATGTGAGAGGAAAACTGAGCGTTGAGGAGTTAGCACCAAAAAGACAGATAGAACTGAGAATGAACGGATCAGCAACTGAGAATGAGAACAACTAAGGGACCCCTTACAGATCCAAGCCTAGGTTGGCTTTGTGCACCTTGTTAGGTTACCAACCAATCAGGAATTTCCCTTATTTTCCAGGGAGTCTGAATTTTCTCGGTGAGCCTTGCCCGATAGCCGACAGCCCCAAACCCGTGCAGTCTGATCTGGCATAGGACGGGCGCAAGCAGTGGATGTGGAGGTAGTGACCGCCAGCGGCGTGACTGCTGAGCACGCCCGTCGATGGAGCTGAGCACGTCATGCATTTGAGGGAAGATGCTCTAGTAAGATGTGTGCAGACCTCAGCGTACGTCGGCTCCACCAGATGAGGCTTCAGCAGAGTACTGTCTCGCCATCTGTCATCTACACGCCGATGTATACAAGCCGGGAGGACAGAATAGAGCACAATGAGAGGTGTGAAGAAACCAACACAAAGTGCTTGATGTGGGGTTTGGACGCCACCCTAGGACTGAATTGGACTAGTCAAGGAGCGCGCCGCTTGTGGTTCCTCACATGTCGGAACAAATGGGTTATGTGGTCTTGAAGGATGAGCAACTCGGCATCACTTTTCTAAGCATTCACGACCAAAAACAAAAGTCAGCCACATCCACCACGAATGTGTGTGGGTGCATGCCCCCTTGCCATGTTTGCTCCATGCTATGCTAAGCACAACCCAAGCAAATTATGGTGATCATAGCATTTTAGCTCTAAAACACATCGTGGTTGGATGCCGCAGATGCCACTCTTGCACTCGGCTGCAATGCCAGCGGTGCATAATCCATTCAGCGAGTGTTAAAACTGCATCTAAGAGCTTCACTTGAGATTAGTCACATGTCGTGCCGGTGTGCGTGTGGACAGAGTCAAGAGGTCACTTACATGTCTTAAATCCCATTAATTACATTAGGCACCTGCAGGCAAAGGGCAGAGTCCATCAGATCATGTGGTGACCTCAAACCGTCATGTGCGAAATGCGCTTGACGATTTTGCACAAGCGATTTTGTCTCTCTCCCTCACTCTCTCAGTCATCCGGTCACCTCGTCTCGCTCACTATATGAGGCGAGGTGGGGAAGGCGAGGTCGAGGGCTGTAGGCCAGTGGCCTCGACCAGTTGGCTGCCGATCAAACAACTAGCTCAATCGGTGGCCTACACATGACTGGCCAGTCACCTGACCCGTCTCTGGCCGTACAGCCGGCCGGTTGCTTGCTGGCGGGCAGCCAGGAAGGGGCTGGCAGCCCTCACGGTGGCGAAGTGTAGTTGTCAACTTCCCCTCGCTTTTGCAAGGATGGCGGGCCAATCTAGAACTCCCGCTACATTGCGTCACTCACCACGAAGCTTGTTGTTGCTAATTTCTGCATAACCAAGAGGTCTTTGTGAATCGTTCGCTATAATTCCCTTATCGTCGAAGTCTTCGCCAAGATATTGCTTCCTGATGTTGTTTGCCCCGACTCCAATCACCATTGTTGTCATGACGTTTGTGAGCCTTCTTCGATAATGGAGATGCGGGGAAGTCTTGTTCGAAGGTGTTTGCATAAGGGTGAAGCTATCACTCGTTCATTTGATATCGATACGCTATCATACTGTGTTACACCAAGCGGAATTTGGTTGGCGCATACGTAGAATCCGTGGAGCAGCAGATGTCTAGGAAAATGGTATACTTTTGTAATGGTATACGCCAGTTAGTTTATTTTGTTGATAAGTTTTAGAACTTTTGGACTTTATTTTGAGGCATGACTGGGTTCTAATGCGTTCAATTCAAGCGATGGGTGGGACACTTCATCTTGAGAGAGTGCTTTGATGTTTTTGTTTAAGGAGTCGAGGGGTTTTCGAGAATAGTGAGGTACAATTTTAGAAAATGTTTGATTCTTTAAGAATAAAAATATAAAATTGAAAACAAATATGCTTCAAAGCAGTTATTTTGAAAGTTATGGAATGTTGTGGAACATGTGAGGACTTTGTGGAGTAAGATATTAGAGGTTGGAGCAATTTGCCAAAATGCCCTTGGTTAATTGGTGTTAAATTTTGATAGCGAAGCAAGGTGGGCCATTATTTTTGCTAAAAAATTATTCACGCTTGGAGTTCAGGAACTAGTGTTAAAAGGAGGAATTCAGGAAGGGACACAAGATAGATTGCCGGTTTTTCTTTTATCAGGTCAACTCAAGGCGCTGGTTGAAAAAGGTGTGTGCACATGCCCGTACACCTTCATGCTTCGCACTGCTGCTCGATGCTTCCAAGCCTGCGGTGCTACGAAGCTCCGTCGTCGATGGTTCCACATTCTCGGGAAAATTGAAGTTGAAAACAAACAAGCTAGAAAACTTTCCAGTTCCCATGTTCAAAAGCAAACGCATTTGTTTTCAATTTATGGCTTTTTTTGTTCTTCTCGTCTTTATGATGCTCCTGCCGCACCTTCTGTCCGCTTCGGCTCATCCCTCCGTCGCAGCAGCCACTGCAGCCGCACCTTCCAGACTCCGCTTGGGAGTCGAGTCGCCTCTCCTGCGGCGCTATGTTCATGCATGTGCTGCTGCTGCTGCTGCTGCGCCTCAAGCTCGGATGGGCTGTCCAGTAGCGTCGCTTCTATTTCGGGCTGGAGCGTACAATCTGCAGTTACTATTTTGCTCTTCCGTCGTCGCTCCGATCCGACCTGCGGTCGCAGCCACAACAGCAGCGTCGAGCCAGCAGGGACTGGATCCGCCCTCCGAAACCCGCGCGCTTCGGCCCGAGCGGTACAGGCGGAAGCGCGCTCGCGCTGCGCGACGGACGCGCGCCCACCGGCGACCGTGAAAGTACAAATCGCGGCAGCCACACCCGTCGCCCTAATTGAATACCTTCCCAAGCTAGTGTCCGCAAGAGATCCGAACCAAAACCATCCTGCCGCTCCCTCGCACCATCTTCATCTGAAGAAACAAAAACAGAAACAAGTCGCTCATCACCACATCTGTGGCCAGATCTTCACAGCCGTTCGTCGCCAACCCTCACCTACTGCCAGCCTGCCCGTGCATCGCCCACGTGCGGTCTTGCGCCACCGGCCTTTGGCGACTGTCGCTTCCGTTTCTGCTGGCAGCCTCTCCCACAAGTCGCCACACACGTCGACACACGCACACACGCCTGCACCATCCGCAAGCGACTCTGGTCTCCTCCACAGCAGCTGTAGGAGGAGGAGGAGGAGGAGAAGGAGGAGGAGGAGGAGGAGGAGGAGGAGCAGCAGCAGCAGCGGCGGCGGCGGCGGCAGCGGCGGCAGCAGCAGCACCAGGGGCCGCGACACACCACACGCTAGGCAGCTGCGGCGTCAAATGCACGGACTGCAGCACGGCTTGGGATCCACAGTCGCAAAACTCGCGCGTGGGACCGAACGAGTGGCAGCGCAGCGGTCCAAGTGTAGCCGCTCGTGTGGTCGTGCTGCCATGTGAGTGTGTGGTCGTGCTGCCATGTGAGTGCGTGGTCGTGCTGCCATGTGAGTGCGTGGTGTGGTTGGGTTGTTGGGCGCAACCCTGGCAACTTGTATGTCGTTGTGTGGCGTCTGCGTGGCCATTTGCATGAGCATGTGGCATGTGCATGAGCATGTGGCATGTGGCATGTGGCATGTGGCATGTGGCATGCCAGGGGCTCCAACTGCGATGTGATGTGATTTGAGATGATGTGAGATTGAATGCACTGCGATTTTGGGTGATGCAGTGTGGTGCAATGTGGTCTTATTCAGTGCGATGCAATACCACTCAATGCGTTGCGATATGGCGCGATGCGATTTGGTGCGGCGTGACGCAGTGGGCATGGCACATCCCTCTGCCGGATCTGCTGCACTGTGCTGCACCATGCTATGCTCCACTGGACTGTGCTGCACCATACTGTGCTCTTCATGCTGCAGCCGCTGGGCTGCTACACCCTTAGCTCGAGCAACGGTGGCAGCAGCGGAGGGCCTCTGGCGGAGGCTGCGGCCACTGGCTCCGCCGGAAGCAGTGAAAGCAGATGCCGCAGTCACTGGCGTCGGTGGTGGCAGAAGCAATGTGCGACGTTCACCGGACATGACTCTGTGGCATGCAGACAAACTACGTCTCTTGCTTCTCTACCAGACTGTTCAGTCATCCCCACCCCCCCNGCAGCGGCAGCGGGCCCGTGAAGCTGCGGGTGATTCCGCAGCAGCGGCTGCACGTGTCGACGCCCACGTGGTGGCTGGAGAGCCGATTCCACTTCAGCTTCGCCGAGTACTGGAACCCCAACAACTCCAACTTTGGCGTGCTGCGCGTGCTCAACGACGACCTCGTGCAGGTGCGCGGGCGAGGGCCTGTGTGCCTGTGTGCCTGTGTGCCTTCCGCACTTGCGTGCGTGCCTCTCCGTGTGTCTGTGTGTTGGGGGGAGTGGGGGGGAGGGGGGGAGGGGGGGCGGGGGGGTTTGCACGTGTGTGCCTGTGTGTGTGCCTAGGTGTCTGCGTCACGCACACGCAGACTGTGTGTGCGTGTGTGCATGTGCATGTGAGCGTGCCTGTGCGTGTGCACGTGCACGTGCATGTGTGCGTGCGTGTGCGTGTGCACGTGCACGTGCATGTGCGCGTGCCTGTGCGTGTGCACGTGCACGTGCATGTGCGCGTGCCTGTGCGTGTGCACGTGCACGTGCATGTGCGCGTGCCTGTGCGTGTGCGTGTGCGTGTGCGTGTGCGCGTGCATGTGCACGTGTGCATGTGCGTGTGCGTGTGCGTGTGCGTGTGCGTGTGCGTGTTTGCGTGTGCCTGCACCTGTGCGCATCTGTGTGCAGTGTGCGTGCGGCTGTCCGATCCAAAACATGCCACAAGGGGACACTCGGCCTAAGGCACACTGGGGTTTCTTTCGTGCAGGCCCAAGTCTTCCTTGCAGCCAAGTCTGCTGCTCCTGGGGGGGGTGAGAACCATCAACTGGAGTCGGGGGGTATGTGCGAGCAGGACAAGAATCCTCTTTGCGAGCGCGACGGGTTGAGAGGAGGTGGTGTCAAGCGTTCAGCGTTGCTGGAAACGCTGGACTCCCTGGGGAGTCCAGCGGACTCCAGCTGGATTCTCCAGCTGGAGCCAAGTCTGGATTTGGCTCGTTTCACGGTGCGGCAGACTAGTGCCACTGCGCACGTGGGACGGGATGGTGTGGAGTGGTCGGCGAGTGCTGCCCTTCTGATGGCCCCACTCGAGACATGCTTGCTGACATCCCTGGCGACAACGTTGTGTCCCTTATGGATTTCGCTCACCTGCCTCCTCCTCCTCCTCTGCTGCTGCTGCTGCTGCTGCTGCTGCTGCTGTTGCTGCTGCTGCTGCTTCTGTGGCTGATGCGGACACTGATGCCACTGCTGATCCGGCTGGTAATGGTGATGGTGGTGGTGGTGTTGGTGATGGTGATGGTGGTGCTGGTGTTGGTGATGGTGATGGTGGTGGTGGTGGTGATGGTGGTGGTGGTGGTGGTGGTGGTGATGGTGATGGTGGTGGTGATGGTGATGGTGATGGTGATGG
>SZWC01006733.1:114608-128381 GCA_023375785.1 Penium margaritaceum | reverse complement strand
CTGCGCGGAGGCTGCGCGGAAGCTGCGCGGCAGCTTCTGCCCAGCTGCTGCTGCAGCTGCGCGAGCAGCTGCAGCAGCAGCTGCGTGGCTGCGTGCGCAGCGGTGGCAGCAGCCGCTGCACGCTGCCGCTGCTGTTGTTGCGCGCTGTAGCAGCAGCTCGCTGCCGCCGCCGCCCGCTGCTGCTGCCGCGCTGCCGCGCTGCTGCGCTGCTGCTGCTGCTACGCTGCTGCGCTGCACGCTGCTGCTGCTGCTGCCGCTGCTGCCGCCGCTGCTTCTGCTGCTGCAGCTGCGCTGCGGCTGCTGGTGCTGCTGCTACCGCTGCGGCTGCTGTTGCCGCCTCCGCCGCTGCGGCTGCTGCGCTGCTGCTGCCGCCGCTGCTGCTGCGCTACTGCTGCCGCGGCTGTTGTCACGCTGCTGCTGTGGCTGTGGTTGCTGCGCTGCTGCTGCAACTCAGCTGCTGCGGCTGTGGGAGGACTGCTGGCACCGCCGCCGCCACGCCTCTCCGCGTGGTGTTACGCGTCGCTGCTGCTGTCTCTGCAGCTGCGGTCTCACGTTGACGGCGGTCGACCGTCTCCAACGGGTCCCAGAAGATCTGTTGCGTCTCTGCTGCGCAGCTCGGTGAGATCTGTCTCACTGCTCTGATACCATGAGAAACTGCTAGGAAGCTTCCTAGCCTTGCTGCTGCTGACGTGGCGACACTGTCCAGTCAGCTGACGCACTAGCAAGCAGGCAGGTGCAGGAAACAGCAAGGATCAGGCTAGGGAGACGCGCAAAGTCTCATAAGCTTCAATAGCTTAGTAAATGCAGAGAGANATGACAACTGACAGGTCCAGGGCATAAATACCTGCCGCGGCGCACGGCGGGTGTCGCACGCGGCAGTCCAAGAGCTGTCCTAAAACCGGCCCAAAACCACTGTTTTGGCCGTAACTCTGCGCACACATGTCAGAATCCTACGCCGTCTGAACCTAGACGTGCAGAATCAAAAGACGCACGCAATGACTGGTCACATGCATGCATCCATCGACTGACAGCGAGTATGTAATGCAAAAAACATGCAAATAGGCCTCATGCCCAGTCCGCCGAAAGGCGCCTGCAAGACGTAGAAGTCACAGCAAGGAGTCCCGGTGACATCTGGGGCTCTGGAACAGTGGTCGGTCAGCTCCAGACGGGTAGTCCGCCGCCTATCGTCGCGCCGGTGTCACCAGGGCCGCCTGCCTCAGGGATCTGCACGAGTATGGACACGGCCGAGTGGTCACAGTAAACTTTACAGGAACGGCACAAAGCACAATAATACCGACATTGGGGGTATAGAGAAGAGGAGAGCGTGACGACACTTCTCCAGCACGTACGACAGCGCTGGCGAGACTTCTCTAGTACGTACGATAGCGCTGGCGAGACACGGTCGATGTGTTCCGGCAGCCCTATTGGCTCGTCGGTAGCTAGGAGAGTTTACTCAGTGGGTTGAGACTTGCGCACCCGGTGGACTGTACAAGTGCGACAAGGAGACCCAATGGCTGGAGTAGGGCTTCCGATGTTCAGAAAGCCGTACGTGATGTCTGGACGCAGATTCTGAGATTTTTTAGCATTGCGCGTATTTTCTCGGTGGTCGAGACCCGGGCATTCAAAGAGTTGTTCCGGTGCCTCGAGTAGACCACCCGTTATTGTTATCATGGTGTACGCAGTGTGTTCTCCCCGCTGACTCGTTTGGATTCAGCAGGGGTGACGGGGCCCAGTGCGACTAGCTGCCAGCGCCCCTATATAAGCTCGTTAGGGGCTCATTTGTAAACTCTCCTTGTTCTTTTATATTAAGCGTTCTAGACTTGTTCCATCATGCATCGCACTTACACACAGAGCTCATGCTCCCTTTTGCGTACGCCTGCATGCCCTAAAATATTTCCAATTTGGTATCAGCGCGTAGGGGGGCGTGTGAGCAGCAGAAGCAACAACAGTGGGCGGAACGCGAAGAGTACACGCCACGTGGCGCCACGTCGGGAGCAGCGTGAAGGAGCGCGGAATGGTTGCACGTGAACGCCACAGGGGCGATGAGCTGCGCACAGGAGCATTAACAAATGCGGCCAGCACTAGCATTCGCAGCAGCAGCAGCAGTTGTAGCAACCGCGTTGCGGCGTAGCAGTAGTAGTAACTGCAACAACAGCAGCGCATCAGTCGCTGGAGCAGCGGGGTTAGCAGTAGTAGCACATAGCAACAGCAGCAGCAGCCAGTGCAGCAGCGGCGGTAGCAACTACAGGGTGTAACAGCAGGCAGCCGCGGCGGCAGCAGCAAGCGGTAGCCGCGGCAGCAGCAAGCAACAGCAGCAGCTGCTGCGTAGTACAGCAACAGTAGCGGAAGCAGCGCCAGCAGTAGTGGCGAGACCATCAAGCAAAAACAGCAGTAGCGGCGGAAATAGCAGCAGCAACAGCGACGGAAATAGCAGCAGCAGCGGCGGAAGCAGCAATAACAGCAACAACCGCAGCAGCTGCACCCGCCGCTGCAGCTGCTGTTGTAGGAGGGCCTCGCAGCCCTCCTGTGAGTGCCCCCGCCCCCTCGGAGGGACCCCCTCAACCCCCATTAGGAGGCCTCTCCAAGGGGGCCTGTCGGCCCCTTTCGCCCCCCTCCCCTCCTTTCGAGGGGGCCCTCGGAGGGCCCCGTCGAGCCCCTTTGAGGGGCCCCTCAGAGGGGCCCGTCGGCCCTCGTCGGCCGACCGACGGAGGGGCCAACTACGGAGAGGGGCCGACCCCCCCCCCCCCTCCGTCTGCCACTCGCTCGGTCGCTGAGCGAGCGAGCGAGCAGTGAACGGGAGGGAGGGCCGGACAAGCTGGACAAACCCCCCCCCCTTCTCCCCCTTTTTTCTTTGCTGCCCCAGCTTTGGGGCAATCGAGAAAAGGGGGTACGAGTGAAAAATAATACAAAAAGGGATATGCCTGAAAAAAGTGAGAAAGAGAGAAAAAAAAGGCGAGCGCTTAGGGCGAGCAGAGGGGAGAACGAGAAAAAAAGGGTGGAGGGTGAGGGCAAAACAAAAAAAAGAAACAAAAGGGGGCCTGAGGACGAGAATAACGACAAAAAAAAGGAATCGTCCAACTACTAGCATCATAGGAGCAACAGCTTTCATAGCAGCAATAGTCGTATTGGGCGGAGTTGCAACGACTACATAGTGTGGCGGCTGCGCCAGCGCTTGCAGTTTCGCCCTGTCAGCCGACAGCAGATTGTGTGTCGACGGCGATCTCTACTTTGATACTTGTCTTGGACCGACGTGTCCCTGGGGCCCGTAAACTCGTGCGCGCACTTCACTCTGTAGGATCGACGGCGGATTTGAGTCCTACCATCTCCGAGGTCTGGGTCGTCTACCACTTGGAGCAGCAGCCATACTTGCAACCACCACCTCTTCTCATCTTGGAGCAGTCTTCGCTCTATTAGTGACAGCAGTATTAGTGACCGCAAATAGTCAGACTCTAGTCTCCGGACGTGCTGTGGTAGTGCAGCTCATCCCGTCTGGTCACATTTGTTGACCCAAACGTGACCTCCAAGAGTGATAGTACCTACTGGCCACATTCTCTCCCGTGGCTTGGTGTTTACCACCGGGAGTAGGTGCCCTCGGTACCTATCCAACGTCAAGCGCACGAGATGAGTGCGCAGACATGTGAGCAGGCGCCCTGCTCGTTCGCCTGTTACTACTATGGTGATGGACGCCATGGTTGGCGTCGCTGTTGGACGCGCCCTCCCGACTGGCATCCACCTTGGCTACAGCCTCGTCTGAGCCTGCGTCCTCCACAATGTACGGATTTCCCGGCGTTGGTATATCCCCTAGCTGGACTTCTGGCAAGCATGTTCGCCGAGATCCACGACCTGCGGCGGACGGTGCAGCGGCTTTGTGACCTCGTCGTCACTGGGCTTGCTTCTGCTACTCATTTGTCGACGGCCTCTTCGATTACATTGCCTCCATCCTCTCCTCCTTCCTCATCTAATGGTGAACCTTCTCCTCCACCTGCCAGTGAGTCCCAGGCTGCCACCATCCTTCCGATCCTCCACTCTGCTGCATCCACGACGCAACCTCGCGATGACATGTCTACATGCAGTCGTTCCAGTTGAGTGACCCCGCGACGTTGGCGTCAGTGCTCCGTAGGACGTGCTCACGCCAGTTTTGATTCATCCTCCACCTCCTCCGCCTCCGTTGTTGTACCTGCCGAGGAGGAGTGTGGTCACCGCGCATTGCCTGATGTGACCGTAGCAACAGGATCTTCACTCGCGTTCGGCTGTGGTGCCCGAACGTCAGCTCAGGCAGACTCAAATGATACAGTGACAGCACATGGCGTGGAGTCTAATCCCGACATGGCGTTCATGGTGGAGACTTGCCTGTCATCATCCGGGCTGGATCCAGATCTTCCACAGCAACAGGCGACATTAGGAGGAGCGCAAGCACGGTGTCCCTGGACGGTGCCACTCGTAGCTCCGTCCGGTGGAGGACCAGGGGTGGCACAGGAGTCCCATACGGATCGGGATGCATCTACCCGATGGTGGTCCTCACTTTATCATCGAGCAGGTGGCAGCGACCAGCCTTCCCAGCGAGACAGTGCGTGAGCGCCAGCTGCGCTTGCTGGTCGTCTTGACGGGCATTGTCGAGCCGGAGTCCTGCACACATGTGTCCACTACGGCAGCAGTTGAGGACAGTGGAGCAGATCCGTACACGCAGATAGAGTCACCTCGTCAGTAGGAGCTGAATTCTGCCCCCTCGTTTTTACCTATTAGTGACCCTGCTGATCACATCGACGTTGAGAGTGGTAGTACCTGCACGGACGACATTTCTATATGCTCCACGGACTCTGACGACTCTTCCTTCTCATTCTCACTCGGCATGCGACCGCTCACTCCTCGCATGAGAGACACGAGCTGTGATGTGGATGCGACAACTGCAGCTTTATCCGATGTTCCAGTGTCTCAGCACATTGCGAGCTTGGTTGACCCCCAGGAAGATGCAGCAGCACCGTTTTCATCGTCTTCAACAGCAGATATGCAGATGGCGCTGCACTCACGAGTTGTGCACTCTGCATGTGCAGCATCCATTGAGGCAGAGTTTATCCTATACTAGGTCGACATGTTCGAGGTAGATTATGCTGATCTGCATGAGTGTGTAGTCATGCTACAGCGGTAGATGATGGCAGCGTGTGAACGACTCTCAGTGGAGGGGAGCATCACTGCTATCGACGGGAGCCTTCCGCCAATAGCATCTGGCACAACTATACTCGGGGAGGATCTTGTACGAGCTCCGAGTATGACATCCGTTAGAGACACTGTCATAAGAGAGGTGAGCGTGCCTTCGGCTTCCGCCATCCTCGCTCCTGTCGACCCCATCATCACTCCTCCTTCTTCTACTACAGCCATCACGGACATTCATCCACCGGACTCACCTGCCCCATCGTCATCTTCATCCACGAGTGGTGATCCGGTTCGTCGCTCCAGCCCTCCTCCTCTGGCAGTACACCCTTGTGCCTCAAGGTGTGCTATCCCGTATCGGAGGCAAGTTCCGCCACTTCATCCACGCACGCGTGCTGCTCGCCCATTCCCTTTCCTCTGTCGTACACATATGCATAGCGCCATAGTAGAGAGAGGAGAGACTGTGAGTTGGGACCCTTGGCAGTCACGCGAGGGCTGGTACACTCCAGGTGATGCAGATTCACGTGAGGAGTCGTAGCCGGAGACACCACTTCATCTTTGAGCTCGGGTGCCGAATCACACGTGACAGGGGGAGCTATCTCTGNGATCTGTTGAGCTACGACATCAGCATCTCCATCGAGGACATCGCTGCCAGGTTGATGTGCCCAGGGGGAGTGTTGTGTGGACCTTGACCTGACGCGATGTCATGGGAGATGCATGGCGAGGTCCATGCACCGCTGTGAGCATCTACAGCATCCGGCATGTGGCTCATGCTACGTGCCTGCACAACTGCATGTGGATGGTAGCACACTGTTGGTCGAGACCCGGGCACTTGGTAGGTTGCACCAGTGTCACGAGGAGACCATGTGATCGTGTGTCTTGGTGTGTGGCTATACTAAGTGTGGCATGTGGATACGAGCTGGGTCGCTCTTAGTGGTTGAGACCCGGACACGTGGTGAGTTGAACCCGTGTTACGAGGAGATCCTCCCATGATCCTGTGTTTGGATGATGATGCTATTATGTTGGATTGCTCGTAGCGGACAAGACCCGGGCACTGGTACCTCCAGTATCACAAGGAGACCATCTTGTCGTCTGACATGTGCATTATGTGCATTATGCTGGTTTGTGAGCGTGTGCATCACTCCTCTCTCGGTCCAGACCCAGACAGTTGGTGGGCTATGCTAGTGTCTAGGGAGACCATAGATAGATAGCAGATGTGTGTGTCTGTGCATTCACTCATGCATATCATGGCTGGCCATACACCGTTGTTCCATGCCTGGGCTCACTTTCTTCTGGCGTTGACGGCCATGTCAGCCAGAGGGAGTGTTGATTTATGTGGCTTCCACTCGTCACGATCGACGCCGATGGATTACCCATATACCCACATTGGGGGTTACATGGTGGAGGAGAGCGTGACGACACGACAGGCCTTTGGACTGTCCCGAGACTTCTCCAGCACGTACGACAGCGATGGCGAGACACGGTCGATGCGTTTCGGCAGCCCTATTGGCTCATCGGTAGCTAGGAGAGTTTTCTCGATGGGATGAGACCCGTGCACCCGGTGGACTGTACCGGTACAACAAGAAGACCCGATGGCTGGAGTAGCGCTTCCAATGTTCGGAAAGCCATACGTGATGTTTGGACGCAGATTCTAAGATTTTTTAGCACTACTCGTATTTTCTCGGTGGTCGAGACCCGGGCATTCGGAGAGCTGTTCCGGTGCCTCGAGGAGACCACCGTTATTGTTATCATGGTGTACGTAGTGTGTTCTCCCCGCTGGCTCGTTTGGGTTCAGCGGGGGTGACGGGGCTTAGTGCGACTAGCTGCTGGCGCCCCTATATAAGCCCGCTAGGGGCTCATTTGTAAACTCTCCTTGTTCTTTTGTATTCAGCGTTCTAGACTTAGCCAAATTCTTGCCGTCTTACATCGCACTCACACACAGAGCTCATGTTTGTTTTTGCATAGGCCTGCATGCCCTAAAATGTTTCCAATTGTAATCACCATGCATGGGGTGGTAGAAGCCATGCAGGTGTTTGCATGGAAGTGAGAATGACACAAAAACGCGAGACACAAGCGACGACGTGATATTAGTAGAGTGAGAGGAGACAAGAGAGCGAGCAACGAGTTCAATCTCGCTCCCCCCTCTCTGAGTTTGGTGACTCGAACCAAACTACCCACTCCAAAGTTGCAACCAGACAACTAGGTCAATTGAGAGGAAACCTGCAGAAGAACAAGATAGAGTGTGAACCTGATGTACATGTGCTTCCATGCATGTACGCCAGCCAGAGGCACATGCGACTTAAGCAGATGTCTGGCCACGAGGCTTGCCGTGTAGTCATGCCACCATGACGTAGCAACCAGTAGAGGTTGCCTTTCTCCAGTCACCTGCATCAGTGAGGTGAGTGTGCAGCCAGGCTAGAGGTCCCTTATTGAGATTTCCAAGAAGCTTTCTAGCAAGCTTGCCATTGACTAGGCGACAGTACTCAGTCAGCTCGTGGCGTCAACACAGGTCGGACGAGAAACGGCAAGAGATTGGCTAGGTGACACGAACACTGTCAAATGTGCTTCCGTATAATAAAACACATGCAGAGAGAGATGACAATTGAAAAAAAAACAACGTGAATACCTGCCGCGGCTCACGGCAAGTGACGCATGCACAGTCTCAATTCTTCGTAAAACCGGCCCGAAACCGTTGTTTTGGCCATAAATTTGCGCATAGGTGCCCAAACGCATTACCGTATGAGCCAAAAGATGCATAATCTTGAGTCGACCGCTACAACTGGTCACACGCACAAGTCCGGCATCGATCGGTGGATAGATAATGGAAAACATGCAAATCGGGCTAGACAGTCAGTCCATTGAGAAAACTCTAGCGTCTGCAGAAAAATCGGAAAAGATCCCGGCAAGCACCCGAGATGTCGTGGCAACTGTCTGACAGCTGCTGGTGCACGAAGCCACCACTCGTCGGTGCTCTGGCACCAGCTACGTACGCATCAGGGATCATGTCGTCGTGATCTTGAATAATGCTGCTCCATACCACCAGTGTGAGGTATACGGATAATCACCACTGTCATCGCTCATCAGGAATGGAAGCCACATAAACCAACACTCCCCTTGGCTGACACAGCCGTCACCACAATGACGAGTGAAGGGCTACACTCAATGTCTGTGGCAAACACCAACCACAATACAAGGTCTCCTCATGACGGTGGTGTAACTCACCAAGTGCGCGGGTCTCAACCATGGAAGACATGAATCACACACCCACGTGTCAAACATCACACAAGAGGTACAAAGCAACAAAATCTCCTCATGACCTCGGAACATGTCTCCTGGGTCCGGGTCTCGACCACACCTGCTTGCATGCATGGAACATACATAACACATGGAGGCAATGGGTCTCCACGTCACACCAGTACAAGTCACCAGGTGCGCGGGTCTCGACCAGCATAACCTGAACCAGACCATTGTGCCACACATAAACTAACCACGCTATCCTCAGAAGGGTGTAAGGCCAAAGCCCACACACCAACACCTCCNCCATGGAAGACATGAATCACACACCCACGTGTCAAACATCACACAAGAGGTACAAAGCAACAAAATCTCCTCATGACCTCGGAACATGTCTCCTGGGTCCGGGTCTCGACCACACCTGCTTGCATGCATGGAACATACATAACACATGGAGGCAATGGGTCTCCACGTCACACCAGTACAAGTCACCAGGTGCGCGGGTCTCGACCAGCATAACCTGAACCAGACCATTGTGCCACACATAAACTAACCACGCTATCCTCAGAAGGGTGTAAGGCCAAAGCCCACACACCAACACCTCCCCTTGGGCTACAGAGGCTGACAATACAAGCAAAGCTGATGACCCTGCCCAACACAATCCCTCAAGAGGGAGCACGACTCCCCCATGGCCACATACCCCTCCAAAACAATAGTACGGGTGACGATGATGGTGGTCAGATGTGCTCGCACATAGACTCGCCCTGGAATACCGTCGTCACTATCTCTATCTTTGTCGTTGTTGTCGTAGTCGTCACTGTTGTCGTCACCTACTGTTGTGACTGGTGTAGTACTAAGGACCTCCTCCAACTGCTAAGTTGAACATCGCTATGCAGACTGTGCAGCGTCGAGACGCGTGTACAACTCGTCGAGCTTTGCTACGGCTGTCGGTTGGGCGGCTGCATCTGCAGCATGTAGGCCTGATGGTGGACCTCGATCATGTGCGCATTGACACGAGCCACGGCCTCCTACAGCCTCGCCGCCTCATTACCGTCATCTGTCAAATCATCTGTCGCCTGGCTGCCAGTTGCTGGCAGGGCATCTACACTAGACAACGTGTCGACATCTACAGCATCTGCATCTGCAAGAGGTGCCACTACAGAGGCACTAGCTGCTGCTGACACACCTGTCACTCGGCCATCGAGTGTTGGGCAGACGTTGGCATCCATTGGTGAATCTGCCTCTGCTGCATCCTCGCCATCATCGAAAGCCCGTACAATGTCCCGGGGCTCCTCCCAACCCCTAGACTGCAACTAATCGTCCAATTTTTACTGAACGTCCGCCCGTCCCCAACGTGCATCTTGTAGAGACCTCTCAACTGCCTCAAGACACGTGAGCACACCCTCCAGGCACTCCTCGGCAACCTGTCCTGCTCGAACATCCGTAGTGTAACAATGGCTACTGGCCTCTCATGAGACTCTGCACGTGTGCCTCGGCTCGAGCCACGACTGCCTCCTACTCGTCGATCGTAGAGCACAGGCGCTTGGGTTTGGGAACTGTAGCTCAAACGTGTGTAGGTGTGTCATCGGCTGGAACCGCCATGTTTTCAGCCATGCCGGTCAGGTCAGCTATCAGCCGGAGGTCTGCAGCTTGCTCTGCATCCTCCATAGTAGGTACGCATGTATGAGTGACTAATGTAGGCTCATCTGATTCCGCGGACACAACCATCACTCGACTGTCAACAACGTGGGTCACGATAATGACTGCTCCTACATGGACCATCACTACTGCACCATCCACAGATATCGCCTCTTCCAACTGTCGGCACAAATCCAACTGTCAACACTCGGCATCGTGGAACGTCCACTCAGCATGCTCGAGACGTGTGTGCACATCCTTGACGTCTACTACCACTACCTAACGACCCGCAGTATGTGCGGTACTCCAACGTGTGCTCGTTGCATGCAACTCAAGTGTGAGGTCTTGCAGGTGCCTATCTGCACGTGCAGCTGCATCCTCCTTGTCGTGAAGCGTACAGTGTAGACAATGAAGCACGTGGGCCAGCTTGGCTGAGACTGCACCAGCTACTGCTTGAGCTGTGTCCTCCGCACTGGCTACACCTCCACATACAGCTGTGGCATTGGCGTCGGCCACAGCAGACGTCCTCGCAACCCCGACGTCTCGTGCGTCTCAGGGTACCCCCTCCGTATGTGTACCTGTAATGGCTAATGCTGTGGCTGAGGGAGCGTCTACCCCTACAAAGGCCATACAGGCTGCTACAAGAGCGACGACCATCATGGTGTCTACACCAACAAGGGCGACCATAGTCAGCGTTCCGTCAGTAGTAGTGACTGCAACTGCTGTAACTTTCACAACCTCGATGGCTGCCGACATGCCCACTGCCTGGACTTCTACTCCACATGTGTCCGATGTCACCGCTACTACTACTACTGCCCCATCCACTGCTGTTGACACACCTACGTTTGTGGTCGTGGTCTCTGCTACGTCAACTGTAGTCGCCATCTCCACCTCCATCTTTACGTTTACCTCCAACTCCATGTCGGACCACTCGTCCGTCTCCGACTCCACGTCGGGCCACTCCTCAGATGTCTCATCATCACCAAGAGCGCCCTATTGTGAAGCACCGTCCGTCACATCCCTCCTGCTCCCTCCGGTGGCTGTCGATGGACACTCCATCCCCCCTCGACCAGTGTACCGGTAGAAGCTACGAAGGGATGCCGCACCAACCCTGCGACTGGGGAGAATAGAGTCATCTCCGTGGTGACATCTGCCCTGCTACAACTGCTGCTGCCTACTGGGTACGTCTCGCCAATCGTGCTGTCAGCTGCCTCGCGTGTTGAGTGAGAGTGCGACAACGGCGAGTTGAAAGAACTACCACAGAAGCGGAGGGGTCAAAGGTCGGGATGAATCCAACTCACTCCAGCACAGAGCAAAGGACGTTAGATGTGGAGCTAAGGGGTGCCACTGTCGGGAGGTGTGGCATCTTCAGGTGATGAGACTGATGGAGGTGAGGATGGCGACGAGAAAGATGGGGGTGCCTAAAGTGGTGCGGTGGCAACGGCCCGCTCAAAGACCACATGGTTTGTGAGTTGTTGCACCATGTGCTTTAGACCCTGAAGCTCGGCGTACAACACCACCATAGCTCTAGTAAGGAGTGCCACGATGTCGGCTGACGTCTCTAAGTGGGATGGTGAAGAAGAAGGGCGGGACCGTATCCAAGGTGGTCACCACCCGATAGGGTGCTAGCGACGCTGGCGCCAGCCACGGTGCAAATCCCCACAATAGTAGCAGGAAAAGCCGTTAGACACCTTAGGTGTATGCTACGGGTGCAATTGCCACTGTGGACATGGCGCTTGCAATGTATGTAGAGCTGGTACCAACCACGGTGCCAGCTGCGCTCCCTGCCACGCCTCTGTGCTCATCTCCGGAGCCTGGTGGGTGAGTGCATAGGGCAGTCGCTCTCGTAGGCGAAAGGCTACATGTTTTGTGATTAATGAACGTATGTTAAGGTTGACGAACTGCCATCGGATAGGAAAATCTAATGTATGGAGTATTAGCAAAGAATTGTATATTTTGAGCGAATTTGCTACAACGCTAAAACTAGTACCTTTTTATATGGTAGCTGTTGACACTTACACAAAAGGGGCCGACGTCGTTGGCCTCGCTTAAGTTGTTCCGACGTGCGATGTGCCGCGCAACGTGCAGTCTTGGTTTTTTTTGCTTAGTGTGCAAAGAAGTGAGTGGACCACCACTCGACCATACTCAAGCACGCCTGCCCATGTCAGCAGGCGAACCCCACCCGCTGAATGCAAGAACGAGCTGAACGATGCGAAATAGCCAGGTTGTGGAGATAAATACGGACGGAAACTTCGAAAAAAAGGACCCTAGCCAAAACTGGCTGGAAAAAGCGACCATGTTGTTCAATATTTTGGCAATAAAATGGGAAAATTACATTTTTCCTGTTGTATTCGCCATTGAAACCCATGTAAACTGTAATAAAACAAAAATCGTGATGAATCTATAGAATCCCAAAACATAACTTCTATACTACCCATCGTTCATAGAACATGCATACAATACTGGTGTTTTAGTCATGATTTTTCAGAATTGGGTACTTCGGTCACGTTTAATTGCTATTTGCGTTTTTTGGACAATGCGGTCACCAGTTTAAAAGACTGGGTATTGTGGTTATTTGGTGTACAAAGTGGGTATGCGGTATTTTTTACGCTCAGACGGTGGGTAACATGGAAATCATCCGTAAAGAGAATAGATTGTCATTCCGACGGTTGAATTTCCGTAAAGCAGGGTCAAACAGGGGAATGGTCCGTTTGCTGCTGGCTGGAGTCCTCTTGGCGATGACCGATGCGGGTAATGGAAAACCTGCTCGTGCGTGACCGTTGCCTTCATGCTGTCTGCACTGTCTGGTCGTGTCATGCGCCAAAAGCCGTTGAAGATGAATCGAGCTAAACGACATGTGTTTCCAGTTTTGAACTATTTTCTTCGTTCTTCACAGAATGCGGCGCTCAATTCAGCTCTTATATGCAGCTCCAGAACAAATCTGATTCGGCTTACAGGGTTTATTTGGTTTCGAAATTCGAGCTACTGAGCTCCTAATGCTGATTTTGTGTTTTTTACGGCAACGGGATGTGCAGGCGCGGATTCGGTCCGCGAAGCCTGGAGGAGGGGTACCTCACAGCCGTGTTTGGTCGACAAACCTCGCTTCGCAGAGATCTGCCAACAACCACAACCTCTTCCCAAACATCAAATGCATGGCTGGCAGACCGTGAGATTCCAACCGCAAAAGGGCGGTTTTGTGAACGCCAAAAAACCACCAAGATTGACTGGCAACTGTAGTATGTTTTCATGATGAAAAAAATGCAATCCCTCAGGCCACACGACCGCGGGGCTTAGGAGGTGACGGAACTTTAGTGACCCCCCAAACCCCGGGTCATCACCGAAACGCTTTTTCATGTCACTAGTTTACACAAATCTCGTCATTGGCGACAAGGCCATGTGGTTTCTAGTCGATGAAAAAGGTAAACAAAATATCCGCTGTGTTGATTACCGTGACTCCAAGCCCCTTATCCAAATATTTTCCCGGCCGCAGGATGATAAAAACATTCCAGAAAGAGATCGGCCGTGGGCATGCCATATCCACGGGTGTCAATGCTGCTATCGGTCACAAAAGTTACAATTCAATTGATAAAATAAATTGACCGTTCGTGGAACCTGTTCGAGATGTCGCCAGTCGACCCCGACGAACCGCAAGCGACATGGCCCGGCACCCAACGGCTTCCGGACCTCGGCTTCAGCTTCCCGGCTGGAGCGTATCGTTCTCTTTCATTGATCAAACCATGACTTCGTATAAAA
>SZWC01006733.1:88595-114562 GCA_023375785.1 Penium margaritaceum | reverse complement strand
CCCCCCCCCACTACCGATTTCGACATTCCGGTCTTTCGTACCCCTGCGCCGAAATCATTCCTCGCCTGTCCGATCTCGTCAAACTACTGACCCTTCATTGAGGAGAAGTGGTGATATCACAGACAACCCTGTCCTAGAGTTTTCCAAGATAAACTTTGAAGGTCCTGATCGGCATCAGGACATGAGGACAATTGAGGACATTGTAAGACAATGAAATGATAGTCCTTCAAAATGCAACATCAAGAATACTTAGATTCAACGGATTCAATAATCAAACACTGACAGGCCATCCATCATGATGGCTTCGAGCCAAATGGACATCCGGCTAAACCACAATTCACTAAAGCTGCTTGTCGCTGACCCAAAAACACCATCCACATCCGTAATCATGAAGGGAAAAAAAACATGTTGACGTACAACCTTTCTCAACCGTGAAGTTCTGAGCTTGGTGGTATAGATGGCATCTTCAAAGGTACAAATGGCGAATGCAATGGGCCACCAAAAGATGTCACTCAAAGCTAGAAGTAATCCCGATAGATGGGTGCAATGGAGAAGGCATCGAAGCTCTCCATTTCTTCAGAATCGATGGTACTTCGACTGGTACGCATGAAGGACAATCATGTGATCACCCGACAACATCCTTAAAGTGCTTGCAAATTATCCAATTTCTTTGCTTCAGACAAATTGAATAAGTAATCCATGCATGCTAATTTTAATTGGTCTAAACATATGCTAAGTAAGGAATGATACGGCATATGTGCAAGTGCATGGGGTTAGATTCCACATTACAATTGTTCCAAACATATTGTCTTCATTTTGTTTCTAGTACCAAATTCTCAACGTTTTTGTATTACCATCAATTCTTCCTTACAAGTTGTTATCAACCTTGTGCATATGGTCATGTCCTGCGAGATTTAAGACAAGTTCTCTTCGTTGACTTTTGGAAAGATCATTCAAACAAAACAATTAAAACTTTTCATTACAAAATGGACCCATTTTCAAGCAAGAGTCATCAATGTTCAGCACAGATGGATATAAGCCAAGGGTTAGGCAATAGTAACACGACATGTAAAGGAAAAACCCCATGGATGGTACCTGCAATAATTGTTAGTTAACCTTTTCAATCATTAAAATTAAAAACCATCCACCTAAACCTCGGGTACATGTTTTGAAACCAAAGATGACATGTTTGATGCAAAATTCCATCCATATATACATGTATTAGAGGCGACAATTACTATGCCTGTTTTTTGGTTCATTTGGCACAATCGGTTTTGGAATTGGAGGAGCCTACAAGGAGTTGGGAAATTTTCTCCAAACAATTTCTTCGACCAACTCCAAAGATTTTCTTTGCTTGTACAAGCCACATTTAATTCACGCATCTAGGTACATGGGAGGAATGGACCCTAAAGCTATAAAGTATAGTGTGTTGCATGCACAACAAGGCTGTGCATTCCTGCTAACCCAAACTAGTTAACAGTTATGTAGTGCAACTACAAACAACTTGGTTCTGGGATACGTCCAATCAGGATTAGGTAAGACCTAACTAGGCAGTGTGGACCGCCATGAATCGGTTGTTGCATCAACGTACTACATCAGCTACATGAAAGGCCTCAATTGGGGACCACGTTGCATCAATGCATCCATGCACGACACAACACTACATCATAACATGCATGCACGAGTCATTAGGCACATGTAAAGCCAGAAGCAGGGACCACACTACATCAGCACAGCCATGCACAACACAACAACATGAGCTACTCGGGGATTGCTTCTTACAAGAAGGTTCCTAGGCTATGACTCTTCTCACATGTAGCCAAAAGCTTCTACCAGACTCGACATCCGTCAACTTACCAGCAGCTTGGTATAAAAGGTGGCCAGCCTAACAATCCTGATTCAACAACTCACTCATCACCAAGCTTTTGGCTTGAATTCACCCACAACAGCCTTCACCATTCCCACACATCACTTAAGGCCAAGAATCTACGGACAATCTTTTGCAGACCCTAGTACGCCTGGCAGCAGTTTGCCAACCTACGTAGGAGGACGCCCCTAACTACCTGAAGTCCTAACTACTTAGAAGAAGTGGCCACATGTTGGCCAAGAGGTGTGTCTAGGCGTGAGATTCAAGAGTTAGTCTCTAGCTAAGCAATGTTTGCCGTAAAGTATCTTATACCATGGTTGTGATCAACTACAGTCATTCAGTCCTAGCATTCTCATAGCTATAGCTTTTCACTCTATCAATTGTTTGTCTCTTAGCATAAAGGTTGTTAGCAGCAAGGAACCTAGCCATTGTTGAACCCCACAAACATTAACATGGTATTAGAGAAAGGTCAATGGTGAAAGAATCTACCATCAAGGTCTTATCTAGTGGTGTGTTAGAGGAGCTATGGTGTCCACTCTCTTACGCGAGCGAGCAACGGACATCTTCAAGCGACCAATGTGGGATCTAGCCTGTCAACTTCATAGGCAACATGGATTACATGAGCAACATGGAGATGGAGAATTCAAGTGTAAACTCTCCACCTCTTGATGAGAATTCTTTCCTGCATGGTTTGAGCATGAGGTAAGATTAGGTTCGCCATGTGGCATAGCTGGCAATAGGCAAGGCAAAAGAAGCGCAACACTTAGCAGGTGAAGCAGAACGCACGGCGTAGTAAGAAGCAGCTACACGCTAGGCAATGGAGCACAAAACCACGTCATTGAGGTAACAACTATGTGCACAAGAGCTACTCTACAAGTAGGAGCAACTCACATGTGATGCTCAAATGAATCATCTTCAGGAGCAGATGGCATGGCTATCGTAGTAGGATCAACTACAATGGCAACAACACCAAAAACTACAACAACAACAACAACAACAACAATGGTAGCTATTGCAGTTTAATCACATCAAGCAAGCTTCACAAGCATCTTCAATACATCTACCTTGGCTAAGTCCTCCATAAGTCATGCATAAGCCTGTCATCCCTCTAAAAGTGCCACCAGCAGCATCAGCACAAGTAAGAATGTAGCAGTAGCTCGGTAGCCACAGGTTTCATTGGGCATACCCATGATGGCACCATGTTAGCCATCTCTTCAAGCACCTTTGCCTTGGAAATACATAGGGCAACCACATCCAACAATGCAACTTGTGTTTCAGGTGTAATCAATTGTAGAAAATGTGTTGTAGTGTCACACAACTAACCCAACATCTCCAACACAAGGAGTGGGGTACGCGGGGTTAGAGGACATTATGCCAGCGGGAGCAGCCTTTTTACATCTACACAAAATCAAGATCAACCCATTTGATGGCAAGAACTTCTTGCATTTGGCCCACACAATCAAGCAACCAACCCATATTCACAACATCTAGAACTTTAACTCTAGCTATTCTATTCCTCCTCCCCTAGGATCTCCACCACACATCGTTTTCGAGTTCAACTAGTTTACGAAAGCTGCATACATAGCCCTTGAAAACTAACTAAGTCCTCTCATTTAGCAAGCCATTCGCATGTACGAGGCAACATGTGAGCCACTGAAACATGCATGGTCCTTTGTACTATGTACCTACATGTTATACGACTCCACCTTCAAGTCTCATCTTCTTACAAAGTTCTCCCATATCAGCCTTGGTAGCTTCAGTGACATTGAGATATAGATCAACAAGGCAAAGTCGCTCCGCGACAAGCTTGCCAATACAGACACACCCATCACTTAGCCGATCTTTGTGACTTTCCTACTCAATGGCCTCACTAGAGCCTAAGATGGCGTGAAGACAGTTCTCAAGTTCAAGCCTAAAGAAAAATAAAAAGAGGCATACGTCTGCAAGATACTGTTGAAAAAGTAGCAAGACTACCAAAGCACAAGACAAAAGAATGCATGTTGAGCAAAGCAACTACCACAATGAAGCGAATAAAAGCACCTCTCATTCCCTGTCAAAAAACCATGTAGTGATGAAGTCAACGTACTCCCATGAGTCTCCTTCCAAAAGGCAATCGCACGTAATGCCGTAGGCTAGCTAACCTGATCACGTCCTAACATCATATGCCATTATTACAAAACAAAAAGGCATGTGAAGAAGGAGTGCTTAAAGAGGTTGCAATGTATGGAGAAAAGGAGGATGCAGAGCAACGTCAAGGGAAAGAAGCAAGGGGGAGAGAAGAAGGAGAGTGGATGAAGAACAGTGAGAAGGGTCGTTGGGAGTTGGACAACAACGCAAAATAGGAAGGCAAAGGGCAATCGTATTGGTACACTACATCTCCATTCTAGTTGTCAGAGCGTCAGAGCAACATGATGGTTTTCTCACACTATGTTTTGTTCTTGAAGAGCGAGTGTACCTTGCAAATCAAGAATCGTAAAGCCAACCTCCTTAACCATGAACCTGATGAAAGCAGCTATATGACATTTTCCAAAAACAAGCAGTTGCCTGTGTTGAGCATGTTGATAATGACAAGGTATAATAGAGCACAAGCCAAGTTTGACAACATCCTCTACATACATTGCTCTTGAATTCCTCTCCCTCAACCAACTCATGAAGAGAGGAGCTTGCATCATCAGTAACGGCAAGCATGTCATGCTCAAGATCCATTAAAGAAAAACCTTTTTAAAAGGTCAACTCCTTCCTCATGGCATGATTGAGCTCGAATTTTGTGCAAAAGTTGAAGATGATACCAATTTTCCATTTGTAGCAACAAGTCTGCACCAACCAGCAAGTGTAGATGCTGTAGTGTGGCATAAGAGACTTGGCCACAATAGGAATTAGTAGGCTGAATCAATGATGAAGGGCCATGTCAACGGCGTTGACATAAAAAAAAGTGGCGGAGGCAAAGCTAACCCGTCTGAGGACTGCGTTCGTGCCAAGTTACCACGATGAATGTTTCCTCCAGCAAGCAAGTACGACATCAACCAAAATTAAAAAGTGTCTCACAATGACATCTACAGACAACTCCCCTTAGCAATATTCTATGGTGGACACAATTACTTCCTCATCTTTGTGGATTATGCGACATGTTTTCTTTGGAGCTACCCTTCTTGAAACCAGAGATGAAGTAGTAACCTTCTGCAAATGGTTGGTAATGGCAGGGGCAAAGCAACAAGAAGCTACAAGTCCTACAATGTAGCAATGCTAGCAAGTACACCTGCTTAGAATTCACATTGCAACTTGAAGACATGGGAAGTTTACAATGCAATTTTGCACGATGTACCCCGTAACAAATTCGTGTCGCACAGAGGGCAATCGCACTATTCACAAAACATTCAAATCCATGCTACTAGGTGCGTAGTTGGACAACTCTTTGTGATCGTATGCTTTGACACAAGCACTTTTTGTGTAGAATTATGTATCGCACATGGGCTTTCTATACATGATTCCATTTCAATCATGGCACAATAACAACCAGACATAACCATACTTTAGACATTTGGCCACATGGCTCTTCTTCACAACCCAAAGGAATACCAAAAAAAGCTTGCTAACAAAGTAGCTTGGGGCATGTTTTTCAAACAAAGCCCCAAAATGAAAGGTTGGGAGTTCTACGACATTGACACCCAACATATCATCACTAGTTGTGATGATGTTTTCTTCAAGCATTTGACACGTCAAGGATGGGAAGCCAAGCACTTGACTGCACCAGTCCTCTTACAACCTATCTATGACTCATTTGTGGAGTCAATGGAAGACAAAGAAGCACAGTGCAATCCACTCACCACGACAAGTCCGTATGAGGAAAGTGAAGAGGCGGTGTGCGCAAGTGTGCCCCTCGTGGCTGACCATGACAAACACATCGCCAATGTTAAGGAGGCGGTCATAGTTTCCATTGGAAACACCATCCCATGACAATGCAAGATGGTGCAAAGGTGACGAGGCTAAAGAAGAACAATGCCACAATAAAACGATGTCACTTCATGCACCTCATATAGTAGCAAATGGAAGAAAAACATGAGGAGGATGAAGTAAAGTGTGATATGGCGATCACACCATGTACGGTGTATGCTATAGGTAATGAAGTACATGCTAAAATCACAACAACGCATCTCATAAATCTCTTTTCTAAGACCTCATCTGCTTTATCACCCAGGCCAAGTTGTTATCAAAAGCACAAGCAGGCTAATTTGCAACAGAATAGAAAGCACAACTAGGTACAAAACACAATAGCCTCAACGGGCAAGGAACTTGAGTACTTACAGAGCTGGTATTTGGCTAATGGTATTTTTTTGTGTGAAGTGGGAGTTCAAGGTAAACATGAAGGCATAAGGTAACATTAACTAATTTAAAGAGCGCCTGGTTGCAAAGGGGTTCTTGCAGGTGGAAGACAAGGATTATTTTGAAACTTATGCACCTGTCAATCTTTATACAACAGTGCGTATTATGCTTGCCATTACAATAGAAAAAGATAACGATGTGTAGCAGCTCAACATCAAGAAGGCCTTTTTGTTTGAAAAAATGCAAATTGTCATCTTCAGGAAGCAACCAAAAGGGTATGACGATGATAGTAAAAGAGTGTGCAAGCTCATTTAGACCTTGTACAAATTGAAGCAGAGTCTTTTTCTTTGGTACTACAAGTTGCGAAGTCTCTTTGAGTCATTAAACATCCACTCATCAACCTAGGATGACTGCTTGTTCCTACATCGACAAGCGATAGACAATCGTCCAGACTGCTACTCCCTTGTTTAAATTAATGATATCCTGATCATTGGCCCATTGCCAAAATTCATCTACGCAATTGCTTGTGCAATGGCACAAGAGGTCAATGTGACCGTAATGCTGAGCTTTGAATACTACCTTGGCACGAACATCAAACGCAACCACTTTAAGCGCACGGTCAAGCTGTCTCAACAGTCTAACGTAGCTTAAGTCATCTAATGATTAGATGTACCTGATCTTGGTGTTCCGACTCCCCTAATGTAACAACAATTGAACTGTCAAGGATCAAGGAAGATGAACTGCGACTCACTATTGTCGTAGAGTCAGTTCTCTCATGAATGCCACAAACTGCACTTGATCTGACCATTATCTTGCAGTGAGCAACTTAGCGTGTGACAGTAAGACGCAAAGAGAAAGAGATTGCAAGAAGTTGGACTTTGTTCTTGGGTACTTCCAATCTATGTCTGACATAGGGTTGCTCTTCGACTTATGAAGCAACTTGGAGATGACTTGCTACGAGGATGCATATTCTAGCCATACCAAGAAGGGCCACCATACCACCATAGAATTTGTCTGTCCCCTTGCCGGAACAACTACTTTGTGGTCAAGTAGGAGACAAAATGTTATCACATTAAGTATGACTGAAGTTGTGTTTGTCATGACAATAGTAGCAGCTCAAGAGGTCACCTACCTAAGGAACCTCCTGGACAACATTAGTTTTCCTCACCATGGTCAAACAACAGTCTATGTAAACAATGTATTATCCATTGACCTCGCAAACTCTAAAAAGTTCTATGGGCGGACGAAGCACATTTACATCCGCGGCCAATGGATTTGCTCAAAGCTGATCGAGAGTACGATCATCCTTAAGCACATTTTAGGAACAGCGCAAGCAATGAATTTCTTGGTTAAAAATGACCCAATAGACATGTTTTGGAGGTGCATGGATCAGTTTAGACTTGTGTGTGGTTCCAAATCGTAGTATTCCCTAAAGAAGGGCAACTTGCAAGACGCGCAACAGTCAAACACGTGCGCAAAAGCCATTGACAAACTTTGCACACATACAAGTGAAGGATCATGATTCATGGTACATGTCAAAGGTTTTGTGGAGCATGTAACAATAACTCGGAGCTGTCAAGGAAACTCATCTATAGTAGAGAATTCTCATAACACTTAAATTTATTTCATCGCCGAAAGATTTAGTTTAACTTGGTAACGGTGTGACATCCAAAGAATTCATACCTTTCTCCCTTGAGCCACCTGTTGCAAGGGGTCCTTTCTAGCCCCAAACAAACAACAGTTACAATAACCCAATTCACTCCCTTGCTTCGTTAGAAGACCTACTTTGGCCTTCAAATTTTCTCAAAAATTGTTCTTCAAAGAACTCAAACCCATTCCTGAAAGAATAACAAAAACTTGGCATCGTGGACCATGAAAACGAAGTGGAACAGGAGCCGCGAGTGGATTTTGTAGAAAGAGGGAAAGAGTGGTGGAGTGATCGTAGCATGTGAGCAAACTAGGGCCTTGTTGTGAAGTAGATCCAGTGCAAGCAAAGGGGAGGAGTGAGCTTCGAGAGGGGCAAGGGCGGTAGCAAGTGGCAAGCCTACCGCAATGATAGGCTCGGCTGCAAAGTTGCCTGTTGCCGCGACAGGAAGCAAGCAATCAAACTCGCTCACCTACAAAGTGGCTAGCAAGTTTTCCAAAAAGGGGGCAAGATGGCTCGCACCTACTAAGCAAGCCTTGCAAACGCCCCTCCACACTAGAAAAAACCTGGTTAGGGAGCTAGGAAAAGGACATTATTGCCAAGAAGAAAAAGAATGACAGCAAGAGGACCCAGTTCAACAACTCACTCATTCTGCCTGAAGTCAACCATAGCAGCCTCCACCAGTCCCAAAAATCGCTTCTGGCCAAGAATTTGCAGACACTCTTCTCAAGACCCCAGTAAGCTTGGTAGCAGTCTGCTAGCCATGGCGGGAGGACGCCCTTGACTATTTGAAGGCCTGAAAACCTAGAAGAGGTGGCGAGACTACATCCAAGACCCAAGCTACTTTGTTTGCGCTCTCTTGCTATACGTTGTCCACCTGTGGGCAAGGAGCTATGTCTAGGCGTGAGAGTTCGTAATTAGTCTATAGCTAAGCTCTATTTTCTGTATTGTTACTTGTACTTAAGTTGTGATCAACAACAATCATTCCGTCGAAGCATTCTCATAGTTCCAGCTTTTCACTGTAACTTTAGTTGCTATTCAAGCATAATTGTCCTATCAACAAGACACCTTACCCTTGTTGCACCCCACAAACATCAAAAACATGCACCTATGCTCTCCCTTTCTAAGTAGAAGGAAGCTTCAACAAACGTTTTTTTTAATGGAAATGGAACGTCTCCTTTCCAAAACAATCAAGAAAAAATAATGCAATTCAAAGATTTTGCATACAATTATTACAAATGACTAGTTTTCATAACATAAAACGACCAGATGACACAAAATTTCATTTTTTCCCATTTATGGTTTCATCACTCAAAAGAAAAATCAACATAGATGATATGAGGCTCTTTGTATTTACCCATCACAACAAAACACTAGTTTACACAGAGGAACATAAGAATCCATTGATTTCCAGAGAAAATATTAGAAAAGTGTGTCCAAAGTTAAAAACATAATGGAATAAACAAAATGAGTAGTTAAAACAGAAGTTTTCATTTTGTAAACCTAATAGTGCGTTGAGTATGGAGACACAAAACTATAGAAAACACATTAAAGATGACTCACTAAATGATTAAAAATGAGTGGAATTCAGTGTACATCAAGTGGTTTATTATTCATGATGTATGTGAATCATGGGTTATTCATTCAAAATGTATGATTGTTCTATGCTAGTGTGAAAATGAATGCATATTGCCATTTGGGTACCAAACAACCTTGAAAAAGAAACATTGATTGAGTTCCCTTGTTCAACCTACACACCAATGAGGATGATTAGTCAAGTTTTCATGACCATGTATGGTATTATACATGAATGGTCATGAGAATATATTCTTGGGTAAAGGAAAAAATCTTGAATCAATTTTAAGTGTTACCGATGAAATTTTCATCTCTTTGCTTTTGCTGAAGGCAAAAAGGTGAGTGTTTGAAGTCAAGTAAAATATGAGATGAAATCTTTGACAATGGTTAGATTGAATGTTATTTCCTTAAAGAAACACAAATAATTTTTGATACTACATATGGTACATTTATGATAAAATTCACAAATACATGGGCCCTTGAAGCGTTTCTATTGGGTTGACCAACATGACTGAATGTTCACGTCTTTTTTAAAATTTTCACTCACATGATGTACAAGCACATCGATGTATGGTCATCACTGATTGTCACATTTTTTCAAGGTAAAATATCCCATAAGGCACTTGTTAAGCCCTTGTAATTGATGCCATTGAATGTCATGGGGACTTGTCAAATGACTACATTTCATTAGAGCGCCTTTGAGGAAGAAGGATTCACAATTTTGGACACCTAGTTCAGTCCTCTTTATAGGGATTTTCTCACTTTTTTGGCATAGAGCTGGATTTCCATAGTTAACTTAATGATCAAACACAAGATAGTTTTCTAAGAACATTGTCAAATTAGTTTTTGTTAAAAGAAGAATTGTTGTCTTATGAGTTTGAGGAAAATACATTTCCATCGTTAGGAAGATTGAAAAGGCTAATGGTTTAGTTTTTCACTTTTTTAGAGGTGGAAAGAGGCAAATTCCTATGGTCTTTAACTAGCCACTATGAATATGGATGTTCTTAACTCACATATCTGTAACCCATATGAGGCTTTCATTGTTTTTGAGAAGTCTTCCACAAGTCACTTCCGAGTAGATGGATGAAAAATGAAGACAAGCCAAATGCTATCATAAGTAATAACCTGTTGTATTTCCTTTAGTTGGGTCACTTTTGAGCTATAATTGTTTTTTGTTAGATAGTGGATGGTGGAAATCAATTGTGTTTGATTACATAAAATTCGATAATGAAAACCATTCTAACCTTTTCAATCTTACAATTGATTAGCTTTGAAATATGACACCATGATTATTCGTGGTTTAAACCAACACAGGTAATCTTGCTACAAAGTGAAATTTTAAGGCATTTCAAATGCCCCATAAATCTACAATAGAATGGTTTATTATGAAGAAACGTCGGTGATGGCACGTTGAAATGCAAGGCCCCTTAGAGTGGGAGTGTGCTTCAACTCTCTTGTTTTCAAATGGCTGGCACATCAAACACTGCTTTGTTAAAAAATGATAAACACAAGGTAAAAAGGCATCTTCTGATTGATTTATGAACTTGCCCCTTCCCTTTAGCTTAGATAAGGAAGGGGCACGTAAATTGGACCTCTAGTTTCAAACATTTAAAGAATTATGAGATGCAACTTATCTATAGTTTCATCTCTACCTATACATCCATGCGTTCAAGGAGATATTCATCCTAAACAAAACTCTCCATCTTGAAGGATGAAGTTTTATGGGTTTCTGAAGAATATGAATGTAATATTCCACTTATGTGCATAGAAAACATGAGAAAAAAATTCATTCTTGTATAGAAGACCATTTAACGATGATGAGAAATGGATTCATGAAGATAAGAATTCCAATTGGGTTAGGCTTAGAGTTAGAAAAACAATGAAAATGATGGGAAACATTTCATTTAGATAATCAATTGATTGATTTGATTATATGTAAAATTTAGTGGTGAAATACTCCAATGATTAAAAATTGGTTATTCATGTTTGATGAATATGAGTATGGTTAATTCATTGGTGAAAGCAATGCATATCCTTTTTTTTATGATTTATGGTTTCATGAGTGTATGAAAATGAACAAAAATTCACCAACAGTTAAATTCCGTATACATTATGCCTGTTTTTTGTCTTGGTAATGCCCACATATTAATGAGGATGGACACATCAACGTAAATGTTTCTACATGATTTGGATATGAATGGTCATATACACCATTTCTAGTTACAAAAGGAAGCCTTTTGAATTTTTGAATGACTTGGCTGGATTATCTTCTAGTTCCTTTTCCTTATGCAAGCTGATGTGTTTATAATGGATTCCAAAAAAATTATTACATCACATCTTTGACACAATCCAAGTTGAAACATGGTCATGGTTTTGAAACTTGGGTCCAGTGGAGTGACCATGCATCCATCAAGTTTACGATGAATCCCTCATATCCATCGACCACTCTTCAATGGTCCCATATCCATTGGTCAGAAAGATTTTCTTCCAAACCAGTTGCTTTACCATGTTTGGCCTTCCATTCATTGCACTTTAAGCACCAGACGTTCACATGTTTTTCTTAAAAGAATCGTATGTACACATTGGCCTTCACGCACGTTTTGTGAACAAAATTTTCCTTTATTGTTGATTATCCAATGGGGTACGGACAAATGGCAATTTCACTTGAGGAGTAGAGGACAAATTCCCTAGTAGCACTCCATGCAAAAGTTAAAAACGGAAGTTCATGGTTGTCACAAATGTTTGAATTTGTAGCAACAAGTAACAATATCTACTTCCTTTTTGGCAGGGATTTGTACAATACGTGGATGGAATCTCTTTCAACAGATTTATTTATACTTCCGATAGGTTCCCCTTGAGCCCCCTCATGTGTACCACAAAACATTACACTAACACTGACATCCTTTGTCACCGTCAAGAATGCATTACATTGCAAAGGGTCACAAACCTACATGACATACACATTGAACCACAACCATGGTTTCCAACACGCTATTAATATTTTATAGTTGTTTGGTTTGTGCTACTTACAGTGTCTTGACATGCTCAAAAATCCCATGTGAACAATGTCTTGGGGACGGACCTACTAATGTGCATGCACAGGATGGGTGGTGTATGGACATCCCATGGCCTAAACTGAGCAAAGCAAGAAGACTGTGGAGGCTTATCGAGGAGGAGTACGACCAGAGACATGCACCCTCTCCTTTGTTCTTGATTAATGGAAAATCCTCAACCCTAAAAGTGATGTGCTGGATGACTAGATATTGGATGCCTTTACCTTGGCCTAAAGATTGTTTGAACATTTGGGAAATCCACAAGTCTACGGACCCACTAGTATATAGTTGTGAGGATGGTTGATGTTTGTCTATGATAATGGTTTTGCCGACTAGTTACTAATCCCCCCCACTTGTTCTAATGGTGATGCGAGATGTACAATGTTCACACATGGTATGACATGCTCATGTAGGTTCTTTGTGATTTGCCGGTACAGGACTAGTGAAAGCAAGGTACTTAAATCCTCAAAAATTTACAGAACATGAATGATTTTGCATATTTTTTGAACAAAGTAAGTGTGTAAAGGAGTTGAAGTGACTTCATGCATGATAGATGTATAACATTCACAAGTGGTATGACATGGTTATGTACATTCCTGCATGACTTGCTATTATGGGACTAGTGGACAAAATGTCTTCAAACTCTCAAAATTCAAGATGAAATGCCCATAGGAACGATGAATGATTTGCATAATTTGAGGAAAAAAAACATGTGTGTATGATGGGGTTCACGTTCAAGTTGCATGCATGCCTTCATTAAATTCACGTAAAAATGAAGCAAAATTTTGTGTAGAGTGTGACATGAAAGTATGATGGAAAGCACACAATGACAAAGTTTAATGGAGAGCTTATTGTGATCCCTACATAAAGATGCTAGTTAATGTGGTCCTCTGGTCCCTTAGTGGCCATAATTGTGTCCAAATGTGTACTTACTGTGCAAAACCTGCGATGAAGGTATTTGGATATCCGCTGACCAATGAATGCTACATTTAAGGTGGCAAAGAGTAGATATAGGAAATAATATCACAATTAGCACATAGGTTGTAATCTAGGAATAATTCTAGAAACTTATAATCATCTTTTACACAGATTTGGACAAGGTAGATTACTCGTCCTCTAAGTTGCTGTAGTCCATGTCATAGAATGTTTTTCCTAACACGTGTGACACAAACTTTCATCTTTGGGATAAGTCCCATGAGATCATGGCCACATGTATAGTTTGACAGTGTAGAATAGCCTTGTGCCCTCTCCTTGAAATTCATGAGGAAGAATGTCACACTAGCTGAGTTATGAAGGATGTCACACGGTTTATGACACTTGCTATTGTTGGCAAGACTTGTTGCATAATGTGAAGTGTGGTCAAAAGAAACGCCGAGTACAAGTGAATAGACAACACAATAACAGCACACCCTTACAACACAACCTATAATCACTTACTTTGTTGATGAAACATGCTATGTGTTTTTTGCCGATGGGCATACTTGAGGCTGTAAACCCACGAGAAACCTATTTTTTTGCCTTGTCATTCTTGACCTACTTTGAGACTTAGTCGCGGTAGTGTTTAATTTGACCTCGAGAGGAAATTTCCAGAATTCCCTGAAACTCTCGCACGATGACGACAACTTTCCGGTCATTTCCCAAACTCGCCAAAACCTACTTGCGGCATTACTCCATGCTTCGATTTTATAGGCAACAATCTCTCAACTGAATTTGACACATCTTGCGAATCCCGAATCAAACCTCAAAGACCCTTGTCGAACCCACGAGTGACTTCTTAAGGCAGCAAATCAGGACACAACGTTGTGTAACGCGAACCACCAAATAACCAAACGGCTCAACCAAACCTCATTCCCTTACTCTCGCTATTTCTACATTCACTATCGAGTTTTGACACTTGTAACAACGAAGTATACCTTTTGCTTCTCAAAATCACCTGACTGACCCCATTCTTATGAAAAGTGACAAACTCCGTTTTCAAGTGTGAACTACCTCACCTGCGCCTGCATAACACGTTATACTACTATGCATCGACCGGAGTAGAGCACAAGATTACATTCTACACTAATTCAAGAAACACACATGTCTTTGAGTGAATCTCCATTGACAAGACGTTTCCAAACATTGCAACATAGTTGGCGCATGGAGTGAGCACACCTGACGACAAGTAGCGGTAACCAGCAAAGACATTGGCGATGGAGGAAGGCACCCTACAAAGGACCTTCAAACCTTCGAGGAAGATGAGCCAACGACGGCTTACACCTCAACCGGCGTAAACAATCCTAAGTGAAGCACGCCTGACATACCAATCCTGCCTACACCACCAATGAACAAAACTCCATTAATGACACGAGACAAGATTGCGCAGCTCACTGGCTAGCTGGTGCAAATGGAAGCGTTTCAACAAAAACTTGTCCAAAAACTAATATAGTACGCTCCCAAAATCCGTGACTCAAAATCGCAAGAAGTGGCACTTGTCAATCGACTTCGCAAGAAGTGGTAATCGCAAGAAGTGGAACTCCACAAGAAGTGGTACTCCACATCGGCAAGGCCTCAATTTGTGTAGGGCTTCCTAAGGCGTTTGATCCATCAAATTAGAAGAGATCAACAGTCAAGATCTTCATCATGAGTTTGGAGGTATGCTTCATCACCGTAATCGCAAGAAGTGGTACTCCACATCGGCAAGGCCTCAATTTGTGTAGGGCTTCCTAAAGCATTTGATCGAGCAAATTAGAAGAGATCAACACTCAGGATCTTCATGACAAGTTTGGAGGTATAATTCATCACTGATGTGGTTTTCTTATGTAAACAAATGATGAACCTCATTGCCTTGCTTCTACGGGACATGGATTTAAGTTGGTGGGCCGGTCTCATGGCAATCCAACGGCAGATGGCACTCATACGCGCTGATGTATCGCATGAAACATCGTCAAAATCAGACAGAACATCTCTTTACCATGTCCACCTGATCTCAAAGTTATCAATTACTCCCCATGCAATTGGCGTGAGTTCACATAGGCACTCGTTGCTTGCTTTGGCAAGCTAAACAAGAAAACAAAGGTACGCTACCGACTTCATCGAGTGATGTAGTTGTCCACCGTGGCAGGATACACGCAATGTTTTGTGAGGTTATCACCAACAAAAAATGTGCAAAGGATGAACTATGATTCCAGTACAAGAACGGCCTTAAGCAAGATATTGGTAGAGCACTCGTGATTTACAACATCAACAACGATTTAACACAGATTGGGGAAGCCGCTGAACACATCGTCTCCCTGTATTTCAACTCAAAGTTCAACAAATCCTACGGCTTTCGCTTGAGGTATCAATCGCAACACAACAATGGGCATCAGTCGCAGAACTGAATGAAATCAACTTTGATGGAAGTCGACGTCGTTGAGGAAATGAAGATCACCAGACTTGCTACAACTACGGAATGTATCATACACTTTACGTAAAACTATCTGCGGCAAAACCAGAGGGAGGTAAAGTAGTAGAAAAAATGAAAGGAAGGAGAGGAGTTAGGAAATGGCCGAGGGTAGGAGTAGACGACAAACCTCCTACCCTCGCAGAAAAACCTTCTCCAAACGTTTTCCCACCCTAACGGCTACAATTGCCTAATACAGGGGTTTGTGAGATCCAAACCATTGATGAGGAATACGAGGAAAAGCAACACGAAAGTGCAACTTAGGGGTTGCAAAAGTCGCAAAACTCTGCCGGCGTTACTTGATGGAGGTGAACCTCACACTTTTGTATTTGATCTGCTGGTGAAATGGTCGAGTTTGAAGTACAAACCAATAATTTTTCATTGCAAAACTGTCAACGGACAATTTCACATCCACCGAGTAAAGCAGCCATTACCACTGCCGACCAAGGATTTGCGCGACGTAATTTTCTAGAGATCCTATGTAATGAGCGACTAGAAGGTGATCCTCGAGCAAGATTTCCTGTCCTTAAAAAAACAAGCAAATTGACTCAAGCAGCAATGATATTAACAGCAAATGGGACGGACATCAAATCTTTCTACCGCTTGTGCGGCAGCCAAAATTTAATCAACAAGCCAAAGAAACCCCACAATTTGAGTAGTGTGCGCATGGAAGTCACGACCACCAGCTACGTTAATGTCGCTCAACGTGGCAATATGATACCCGAGGAAAGGGGCCTTGGCGTGGTTGGTCCATGTTGATGTGAGTAGCATGAGGAATGAATCAGTTGTCGTGGCTGACGTAACAGCCTCATCATCCTCATAAACATAAAACTTTGCAAATGTATGAGAGCATTGTTCTCCACTTGTGAAATGACTTGAAGGGGTATTTCCCAACTACCTATCATGCAAACTCCTTCCCATACACAACATCAACCATCAAATTGTGGTAAAACTCGGCAGCCATCCAAGCGTGAAGGGAACCTACTGGATGAGTGATCATGAACTCACAGAGCTGAAGCAACAATTGAATGACATGATGACTCACGAATTCATCCGACCGTCAGGTTCTCCATATGCCACACCGGTGCTGTAAGTAAAAGATAAATCTATAAAAATCCGGATGTGCGTGGACTACCGAGTGTTGAAAAACATCACGATCAAGAACCTTTACCCTCTACCTCGGGGAGACGACCTCTTTGACCAACTACATAAAGCAAGAATGTTTAGGAATATTGATCTACAGAGTGGCTACCACCAAATCCGCATTCCCAACAAAGATGTTGCAAAAGCTACCTTTCAAACATATTGCCAACACTTTGAGTTTATGGTCATGCCGTTTGTAATCATAAACTCTCTTGCAATGTTTATCGTAGTGATGAACAACATTTGTTAGCCACACCTCTATGATTTTGTTGTGGTGTACCTTGACAACATCCTCGCTGTATAGCCAAACCCCTAAGGATCATCAAAGACACCATGAGCAAGTGCTTGAGATCCTACATCAAGAGAAGTTCTATGAGAAGCTCTTGAAATATGACGTTGGTCAACGATCGATAACGTTTCTTGGTCACATCATCGGCGGTAGACGGGAATCCATGGATCCAAAAACGATATCCATGGTGGCGGAGTGGCCCACTCCAACAAAAGTATGCGACATACAAGAGTTTTGGGATTTTGCAACTGTTATTAATGGTTTATGAAGGATTATGCTTGAGTGTCATTGCCTCTTTCCGACCTTACCCGCAAAAATTATGAGTGGATTTTTGGAGAATGCGAATAAGAAGCTTTTACGTTCTTACATAAAGCACTCACCATGGTTCCAACACTTCAATTTACTGATCCAGCGGTTGACTACATCATGGCCATAGACACCTCCAATCAAGAAATCATGGTCATCCTCCAGTGAGAAAACGGTGGAGGAAAACAACCGATTACGTACATGTCATGAAAGCTTCATGGAGCAGAGCTCAACTATGCTGTCCAAAGGAGGAGATCCTTACAATGATTCACGCCTTCAAAACTTTGCGCTGTTATTTGAAGTACTGCAAATGTGTGGCTTGAACGGATCACCATGTCCTCAAGTACCTGAATAGAAAGCTCAATCTTAGCCAAAGACACACGCAATGGATAATGTTCCTTGAGTCAAACTACGACTACGAGATCAAGTATTAGCTCAGGAAGACAAATACAACGGACGCGCTGAGTCGCTTTCCCGATCTCATGGAGGTTAACACATTACAAATTCAGGTAGACCCATATGTGGCAAAGTTATTTGCATGTGGCTATTAGGGCCACAAGGCCTACAACATGACAAAGTTCCAATTTGCATGCTCCCATTGGCCTGAGAAAACAAAAAAATCAAGTCAGCATCCCTAAAGTCGAGGAGCTATGTTACATGCTTCTTAAGGAATGCCAGGACACTGACCAAGGAGGCCACTTCATAGTCGACAAGACTTCTGGTGAGACAAGATGGGGGTTGAATTTGCAAAACCTTGCAAAGGTTGTGACTTGTGCTAGAGACACAAGAGTCAGCGTACCAAACCCCTTTCTTTGTTACAACCACTACCAATGCTGGATAAACCATGGACCGACATCTCCGTGGACTTTGTGACCGATGTGCATGTCACAACGGAGGGGTACGATGCCATATTTGTCATTGTTGACAGGTTCTCAAAGATGGCGCTCTTCATCTTGAACACTACGGATGTAGCCACCAATGGGACAAAATGATTGTTGCTTGACCAAATTGTCTGACTCCATGCAGTTTTACGATCAATCGCCACTGATCAAAATGCGTGGTTCACTAGCTACTTCTGGCGAGGCTTGGTGCAACGGTAGGAGAGTGGACGTCAACTTTCATTAGCGTTCGACTTGCAACTGATGGACAAACTAAGAAAACCAACCAAACACCTGAACAACTCCTTTGAAACTTGTGAGAACCTCATGGCACTAACTGGGCAGTCAAGCTGCTAGTCGCCAAGTTTGCACACGACTTAATAGTACATGTTGCAACGGTGGAAAACACCTTTTCACGTGGTTTACGGAGCAGAGCCAATCACCCCTATCAATCTACAGAATGGAAGCAACATCCTTGCAATTGGCATTTGTTGAATAGAATTTTCCGCACTCTGGGAAGAAAATCGCCAAACCGTTGCAAAAGTATAAGTAATTCTGAAGTAGCATCAAGGAGTTGAAGAGCAGTGCTTGAGTCCTACTCAACTTCACGATTGTCAAACTCTATGGATGAAGCAATCTCAACCTCAAACCCCAGTGGTTGGGTCCCTTCGTAATCTTGGAGGTGCACACTCTAGTCATCGCCAAGCTCAAACTACTTCACAACATGCAGACTCACCCGGTCTTCCACATCTGCAAACTTTGACACTATGTTGATCCGGCAAACGTTTTTCCTGGTTGCGTGGCACGCGCCCCGCCACCCATGACTGCCGACAGTGACCACGAGTATGAGGTTGAGAAAATCCTTGATCATTGCTGACGAGGAGGAAACAATCAATACTTGATCAAGTGGAAGATTCATGACGCAACACATAATTTTTTGATGACGTACAGTCAAGTCTCAGTCGTCGATCCTCTTATCGACATTGACAGAGCCTGTCTTCGGCCACGTGGTAGTAATGCGGTAGGGCGTCACGGCTAGAGGGGGGGGGAAGTGTTATGTTGATGTGCATACACGAGGCCCAAAACCCACGAGCAACCTTTTTTTTTACTTTTTTGCTCTTGGCCTACCTTGCAACTTAGTCATGACAATGTTTTTTCCTCACTTGAGGGGAATTCACCGAACACCCCAAAACTTCAGCGCGATGAAGAATACTTTCCGGTCATTTCTTGAACTCACTAGAACCGACTCGTAACGTTACTTGATACTTGAAGTTTACGGGTGAAAATCTGTTGAGGGACTTTGAAAAACCTTATGAACCTTGAATCAAACCTTGAACCCCTCCCGTCGAACCAACGAGGGACTTCTCGAGGCAGCAAATCAGGACATAGGGTTGTGTTAAGCAAATCTTCCAATAACCAAACGGCTCGACTGAGCCTCATTGTCTCGCTCGGGCCATTTGTATATACACTAGGAGATTTTGACACTCGTAACAATGAAGAATACCTTCCGCTTCTCAAGAATACCCAACTGATCCCAATCTTGTGAAAAGTAACAAACTCCATTTTCAACTGTGAACCACTTCACGTCTGCCAATGTAACAACATGCATAATGTTTTATGGTTGTGTGAGTGAATTCATGCATAGACTTGATGTGGAAATGAGCATGTTTAGCGGAGGAAAGGACGTTAAAATCGGAGAATGTTAGGGTTTTGATTTCAAATACCTCTGAAGGTGGAAAGCGTCTAATAGGGCCAGGTGCAATCTGACCCTCGGTGACCTTACTAGCCTTCTCACTAAGGGTTCCTCAGCAGGAGAAGGGTTATAGATGAAAACACTTGTCATTTGGAATATGTTCTCTCTTGTGGCCCAAATTGAGGATGCTGGTCCCACATGTGCAAGCCGATGATAAACCTTACTGCTCATGACACTTGTTAGTGCTCTCTATTGTTCTGTACGAACACAAGAACCCAAATCATATGGTTGCATTCTTAACTTCCACAGAGGAAAAAAAGGATGGAATTGATGCAAAAGAAGAGTTGGAATCAAGATCTCAAACTTACTTTCTAGAAGACTTTAGGGTCGTTTTCCCACTCCTCTGTGCATTACTCCAAGCCATTCATGATTCAAGCCTATTACTACACATGGAAACTACAGTTCTCACACTCGCTCTTCTATCGCAGGTCAACATAGTGGTCATTTTCCTTTTTCTCCTCCTATGAATCATTCAATATGTGCCATTTTGGATCATAGATCTCTTCTTCTCCCATCATATCCCATTGCTTCAGGGTGGTACTTATCATTTTTGTTCACTACTATGGTTGTTCTTGTTGCTACTGTAGTCGTTGCTATGACTACTGAGGTTGTGATTGCATTTCTAGTTGTAAGTTACACCTATGGCCTAATTATGCTTGATCTGCCTATTCCTTGCTTACACCAAGCATCTTATGCTTAGAATGTTGTCCAAATGTAAATCAATGGTTTAAACTACACTGCCCATTGTAGTTATAGTTGTTGAAGGTGTAAATGACATACCAATGGTAGCTACATTAGTTTAGGCTACTACTTATCCAAACCCTTCTTAATTTTTGGTCTCGCTTGAAGGCCACCGCCCAGTTTAAGCCACTACTTTGATGGTGTTTTCAATGTGCTACAGGTGGCCTCAAAGAGCATTGGTAGCAGAATTTGCTATAGGAGCCACGACACATTCATTCTTACACTTCTTCGTGTTGTGCACCTTTTGGCTTTAGCGAGGACAAAATAGGTTATTGTGATACCTATCTCATAGGTCTTAGTATGCACACTTCGGTAGCCCTACACTAGGCTTTGATCCCGGCTGCTACCATAATATCCCCTTTGAAAACTCTATTCACACTTGGTTGATGCCTTGCATGGGGATATTGTATGTGCACCTATAGGCCATGTATGTGTTTCCAACGTCGCATAAGGGCTTGACGTGCTCCCCATTATCGTTGACAAATGTACATGCATAAGCACACGGTTGGCCTTACTCTATCCATGTCTTGCACATCCACATGCGGTCTAGCACGTTCATTATGTGTTTCTTGTCTCTTGGCCTTGTCACTCTAGGCAAGTGGGATCCTTCTCCCACCATGTCGTAGTCATGGAGTAAAACAATGTTCATCATTAACCTTTTTGCAGGCGCGGGCACACGTTTTCCATCACATTCCTTGCTCAATCTACGCAGATTTGCAAGCAAGAGCCACAGTCAAGTATTAAAGGACACAACGTAGTAGAATGAAAATAATTTGATGCACTCCATGATGCGGGTGTTGAATAAATTCACCGTATTTGAGGTAGTGTGTCCTCCACGACAAAGAGGATAGTATAGCTAGGGTCAATACACCTCTTGGATGCCACCAAATTTGTATTCTCCAAGAGAGTGCATTGTTGCTTTGGTGTTCAATGCATGTAGCTATTCATTACACATCCGCTACTTTGTAGTCGCTAGCACGTGTGCATGACGCGAAAACCAATCATCAGCTTGCTTTCCAAACTTCTACCTATTGCTTTTTCCGCGGATGGAAACTGTACTACTTGTGATGTGCCTCAAGTAGCGTTTGCTCCATTACGTTCAACAATCCCTTCTCGTGGTATGAAATGACGACTGTACTGTGTTGTGTCCTCGTAGGATATGCGGGTGCCAATTTCTCTGAGAACAATTTCTAGTTGTCCTTGTTCTCCACATACACCATCGCCCATGTCTTTGGGCTTTTTGTGAGCGTGATAAAACTAGCTACTGAGAAATTTCTGTCTACCATCATTGAGATGGGTTTTTTCCAATTTTAGAATTTGACAAGCGTGCCACAAACCCAACACAATGGCTCTTGGTGCCATGAACGTGTGGATGAAGTCACTATCCATGGATGTCTCAGCCATAGGGTGCATGTTGCAATCTACACGCTTCAGCTGTAATGCATGGTAAAGAAAATGTTAATAGCACGAATAAAACTTGTCAAGGTATAAATGATGTACTCAAAACATGTGACATATTGTCTTACCGTGTGGTTGTAGACATGGAAGAGGCTCCACGATTGAGCTTTTGGCCAAAGGCAATTTTCTTGTTACTTTCTTTTGGCTTGGTACAATATCTTCTTGTGCAATGCTTTTCCCGCTTCTTTCTCCACCACTGTCAACAAGGTTTACATGTCGGCTATGGGGTTGAAACTAATTGTTGACTGCATGTGTCATGCCACACACTTCATAATCTTCAAACGATCACCACGACCGACTCAAGGTACGCAGGTGTGACCATACACAAACTCGGCAAGGACAACGAAGGCTCCATTTAGGGTCACATGCACGTGAAGAAGCCACAAATAGCCCTTCTCCTTGAACTTCCCATAACATGTAGTGAAGCATGTCTTCTTACTACACAACCACCGGATAGTCATGTTGTCGGTGATTACGTAGTCTAACATAACTGCTCGTGTCTGCTTCATGTGTGAGAACGTCATTCTTACAACAAAAACCGCTTGATCTCTTTGCATTTCAGGGCTTAACCCGATGCGTCTTTGTCAGAAGAAGCTATAAAATTTACCAAATAAGGGGCACACATATGCGGAACAGTGCCAAAACCAGAAGAGAAGACACAAAGGTGACGAAAGTACTTTTTACTGACAGCATGACACGGGGGAGACATCTTGAGGGCGTCTTTTCCTTGCATTAATGAAATCAGGGGCACTTGATCACGTCACTCATCCTCAAAGTGCTTATTATACACCAGGTTTTAGATGGCGGGGGTTTGGATCTTGAGACATGGCTCGTTGAGCTATGGGCGTGTGAGTCCACGTGGTGGAGAAACTATAGGAACGTCGGATTTCCTACACCTACACGTGGGAGCCCATTACAACTGGGCAACCATCTTGGTCAAAATGGGTGCATTACATGTCAAAATGTATGTAAGAACACACTAGGTATCCATGCTCACCAAGCGCACAGGCATTGACGTCCTCGTCCATGGCACATAGCAATCCACTAAGGTGGGTGTTGCGCAAGAATTACATGACATTGGACCCTGCCGTGGGCACTGGTTGACACCAACAAGAGACTTGAGACCCAAGGACACCCTGGAGAGGACACCCGTAGGCAGCGGGCTTTCTGCCGGCCGTTGACACAAAGAGAGCACAATCAAGAAAACTGACTTTTTGGCACGTGCATGCGAGGGTGGTCTATTTCATTCTCATGTCAATCGAAAACATGTATAGCCTTGTACATCCACACTTCTTATGCAACACATTGTCAACGCATCAAACGTTGCATCAACGGCAACATTGTCAAGGTTGGAAAGAAACATTCGGACAAGGTTGATAGGCTACGGATGCTGACATTGACGGCCAACATGTCGATGAGAGGTGGTATCCTTTATGGTGCAATCGTCGATGTCAAGGAAGTTTTTGATGTGAAGTTATCATGTTTAGAATGAATATTGGTAATATGTCAACAAAGTTTGACGGAATTCTACATCTCAGGACTTTATCCCCTTGTATTGCAATGGCCTTTTAGTGGGAAAACAATCTTCTTAAAAATATACAACGAAACCATTAGATGGGGGCATTTCACCTCACATAACCAGCGTTCTTGTGGCACTAGCCATACTCAGTGGATGGATAACCGTAACTTACATTACACTACAATAAACATATGAAGATAATTTCTCATCACCCCAAGTCCATTTGTTTGAAAATCAAACAACATACCGGTATGGCGCTACAATCTTCTCCGTACGGGACATTGCGTGGTAACTGATGATTACTATGGATATGGCGTGCTTAACATTTGAAGTGCCGGATACAAGGGACATAGATATATGCTCGTGGATATGACAGGGTCAACAAATTGGGTGCGTGGAAATCCTAGTTCTACCCTATTTGTGACTAAAAGTGGAAAAAATCTATTCTTCCTTTCCTTATAGCTTTCACATGTTGAAAAGGGATTGAGTGGAAGTTTTTTAAGTGAAAGTGTTCATGGTAATGCGTTTGTGTTAACTTGATATGAAGACGAGGGTTGTATGATTTGTTCTAAAAACACATGGGCCCTTGAAAGTTTGTTGTTTGGGTGGCCTATGCGCAAAGATGTTCACGTTTGTTTTGAATCATGTTGTAACATGGTATACAAGTGATTTAATGTGTGTTCATCGCTCATGGTTAGATTTTTCAAAGGCAAGTTTTCATAGTGGGTTTTTGATACGCCCTTTACTATTGTTGTTTAATTGAGTGACATTGTTTCAAGAACGTAACTTAGATAAGTTTGGCTTTGATTATTTGAGAAGGATTCATTGTTTTTTAATCGTATTGCTCTCATTTTTGGTGTTTTTTTGCTACGCTCATTCATAGGACCATGTTGTTTTTCCACGTCTTGAGGGAATGCATAAAACTCATTTGGCAAGATTACGATGGACCCCATTCCGGAAGTTCGACAATGCTATTCACCCCAGAATGCGTGTTTTGATCTTCGTTTGCTCCTTAGTACAATTTTATTTCTCAACAAGCCTTGAATCGAAAAGATTGACCCCAGGCTGCCCCGCAACCAGATTGTTTTTCACAAGGCAATCGGCCAAGTATGTGGTTGCTTTTCATTCTTGTCCATTTTACAAGTTGATTGATTGTCAATATAGAAATTTTCGTATTACAACATTTCTTCATTGCGTAGACAGGATAGTTGTGAAACATGATGATGTAGCTGATGCTTTTATGTCTTAAGGGACAAAATGACACAAAATTACAATGTAAACTTGGGGGGGGGGACACTTGAAAAAAATAGACAACTGAGCATTCTAGAAATGACACATGACCGTTGTCTGCTCTTCCATTTAGAGTATAGAAGTTGTTCAAAAAAATCTGTAAAACAATTGAAACCATAGTGAAACAAACAAAACATGTGTGTTTCCCAATGGCTAGACGAGGTACATCGTGACGACGTGGAATACCACAGGTTCCGAGGTATGATGTATGGACACGATGTCTCCCGAGGGTGGCAACGTGGCGGATCACGATTGACATAGTACAGTTGGGGCTTATGATGATTAAAAAAGGCGAAGTCTTGGTGACATATACTTTATTTTTCCACAAGGGGGTGGGGGGGGGGGGCACTTGCAGTATTGCTCCCTTAAACCTGGGGTTCGTTTACTTTGTCTTGAAATTCTTTTCTAAGTGGGAAGACATGAAGCTGTTTGCCATCTAGAGAAGAATCGCTCCCTTAGAATCATAATGAACGTTTATCCTAAACAGGACCGAGGATACTTCGTTTAACAGAATTAATCGTTTTTGCCTGGGTTTTGCGTGGGGTCGAGGCGCTCCGCGTATGGCCGTCAAACTAGCCGTTGCAACTCTACTAGCCGCTCCGTACTCCAGTAGTGAGTGTGCAGCCCACCCGAAGCTGCCCTCGCCCTCGCTGCGCCGCTGCAAGTGCCTCCGAGGTAGAAGAGTTCAGGGGGAAAAGGGGGGGGG
>SZWC01006733.1:48442-70246 GCA_023375785.1 Penium margaritaceum | reverse complement strand
TCCATATGGTGCAGTTCCCAGTCATGCTGAGCCACTACACCGAACAGAGCTTGAGCTGAGGTCATGCGACCGACAGAGGCAAAAGTTTCAGTGTAATCGACGCCCTAAATCTGAGTGTACCCCTTGACGACCAAGCGGGCCTTGTAGCGTTCCACTGAGCCATCTGGCTTCACTTTCTTGCAAAAGACCCACTTGACGTGAATAGCCTTCCTCCCAGGCGGAAAGTCGACAAGCTCGTAGACTCTATGCTCTCGGATAGCGCGAAGCTCATCCTCGTAGGTAGCACGCTAAGCGTCAGCATCCTGTGATGAGAGAGCTTCCCTCAGGGTGCCCGGATCTGGTGCCATAGAGGGAGAGCTCTGCGTGGCAAGGGCACAAGCCTCGGTGCTAGGCTTGACGACCACAAGATCGGCTGGTGCATGACAAGCGATATGGACCTCGCGAGTGACGAGATCGTGCCCTATGGGGCATGCTGGATGTACCTCTGTGAGCTCAGTGCAGACACTCAGGCCTAGGGCCTTTGTGCCGGGGTCACCACTCGCGACGCTACAAGGGGGGCGCCTGGCTTCGGGGCCCAACGCTTGTTGAGCTCTGGAATCCAGTGGTCGAAGACGGCCACCGGGCTTAGGGGAGTAACCGGAGCTCGAGGGGCGCACCTCAGGCTCAGGGACAGGCACGACCACAGTTGGTGGGGAATGAGGCAATGCAGGTGATGCCGTGCGAGGAGATGTGTGTGTGGGGGACACGGGGCTGGGTGTGACAACAGGAGCAGGCAAGACTGGACCTGACACAGAGGCGGAAGTGCCAGCAGGAGCAGATACGGGAGTAGGCGAGATTGGACCAGACACAGAAACAGGAGTGTCAGCAGACGCAGGTACTGGCGCAAAAGTAGGTGCGGGAACAGAAGTAGGGGCACTTGTGGGGCGTGAAACAGGCTGTATGGGCGAGGTCTCTGGACCGACGGCGATGATCACTGGATCATAAAGGGCCGGAGACCGAGAGGTGAAGGGGGCTTGAACGGACACATCAACCTGGTGAGAGGTGCTCGCTCGCGTAGAAGTCTCCCCCATCCGCCGAGAATCCTCACAGGTAGGAACATGTGTGGCAGAGAGTTCCGTGATCGAAGCCAGGTCACGGTAGGTGAGAGACTCGAAAAAGAGCGCGTCACGTGACTCAATGACGCGACGACGAGTAGGGTCCCAGAAGCGCCAGACCTTCGACCGCGGGGAAATGCCTACGAAGGCACATAGGCGGCCCCGAGGTGAGACCTTGGACCCCTGCTGGTCCTCGGTGTACCACACAGAGTCCAGGGATCCCCAGACGTGAGCGAGACGAAGGTCAGCACGGTGTCCAAACCAGAGCTCATACGGTGTAATGTGGTCTGGAAGCACACCGTGTGGGAGGCGGTTCCAGACCCAAGTCATGTAGGCAAAACCCTCAACGACAAAGGACTCAGGGAGACCGCACTCAGACCGCATAGCACGGACGGCATCCTCCATGGTGCAGTTCCAGCGCTCGAAAACACCGTTCTGCTGAGGGGTAGCAGGAGCGGAGACTTGGTGAAAAATCCCGTGCTCAACAAAGACTCCGTCCATCTCGCCAAGGAACTCACCGCCGCGATCCGAGCGGAAACTATGTAGAGTGTGACGGGATTGACGCTCAACCATCACTAGCCAGAGTCGAACCGCAAGGGCGGCGTCGCTCTTCTGACATAGGCTGTAGACCTACCACATCAGGGTAAAGTCGTCAGTCAGAGTCAGAACATACCGGCCCCGATCAGATAGGAACTCGATCGGAAGAGGACCGAGAAGGTCTGAGTGAACTAGCTCGAGAGGCGAAAGCGCTCGGGAACGAGAGTCAGGGTAGGTGCATCGGTGCATCTTCCCTTGAGCGCAAAGAAGATAGTTGGTTCTGGGCAGCTTCTCGAAAGAAGCTGCATCAAGACCGAGAGCTGGCTGTGTCCGAATGAGCTTCGACACAGTATCGGAGCCCACATGACACAGACGGCGATGAAGCAACCGCTGGTGTTCCGGAGATAGAACACCAGTGACAAAGACCCGACCGGAGGAGGAAGGGGAGCAAGGGGAGGATGTCCAAGAGACACGATACAAATGATCTACAACTGAGACACGAAGCACAACACTACGAGTGTCAGTAGCAGTCACAGTCGCTGAGTCTGCTTTATGCTCCACAGAGAGACCCATCAGTGTACAGGCACGCATAGAAAGCAGGCCGGGCTCAAGATCAGGCACAAACAACACTTCGGAAAGGTACAAGGGGCCAAACGGACCGTTGAAACATACGACCCCAACACCATGGACTGGCAAGGACTGACCAGAGCCTGTACGGACAGAACGGACAGACGTGACAGGACCGAGAACAACAAAATAACTACGACGACACGTCATGTGATGAGTGGAACCAGAGTTGATGATCCAAGTGCCACCGGAGTCACGACCGGTGGACGAAACTGTACAACGGGCAATGGAACACTCGGCATCACAGGGACGCTGAGTCGTCAGTGGGGAGGAACGACGTGGGGCACAAAGATGAGACTCGTGAACCCAGTCGGTGTAGTCAGGTCCATCATCATCACATGCTGACTGTGCTCCCCCACACGCGTCATCACGACCCACAGGAACGAACAGACAGACAGTCTGTGGACCACCCGACGATGACAACACACTCGCACCTCCCTGAAAGCGGAGCACCAGAAGGTGTTGGAGCTCAGTGATGGTGCGGTCGTGTGGGTCCGGATCACTGCTACTCGCCGGTGAGGAAGCGGGAAGAGCTGCAGTTGTGGCCGCCACGTGTCCGGCGGATGGCAAGGATGACGTGCTGGACATGGAACGAAGGGCGTGTGCGGCCTGGAGCCCACGAGTAATCCGCATGCAGTCGAGTGGCTGCTGGCACTCGGTGTAGCGATGGGCATCTCCACAGTTGTAGCAGTGAACAGAACGTCCACTGCTACCACTGGATGACGACTGCTGCTCTGACTACTACTGACCTGATCCACGCTTCCCCTTCTTCTTCTTCCCCTGAGCTGCTGCTGCAATACCCTGTGTCTGAGTGGGTGTGGGCGGGGCTGAAGAGGAGGAGGAAGATGAGGACGTGATGGAGGATGAAGAAGGAGACTACAGGAGGGAAGACGGTGGTGATGTGACAACTGCTGTAGCAAGAGAAGTCTCCTGATGGGCCACGGCTGCCTCGCGGGCTGAAGTCACCTGGAGGAAGAGCTGATGCACCCAGGGGAGAAGCTGCAGAGTGGCTGAAAAGGGCCTGAGGACAGCGTTGCTATACCGTGTGAAGATGTCCGTGTACTCAAGGCGAACTCCGAGCATCATCGTATGGAACGTCCACAGCTGTGTGCCTCCTGAGGTCCCAAGGCGCATGTAGATGCGCATGGCACATCGCCAGTAATCGGCTGCAGGATCTGCAGGCCCCCGACGGAGAGAGTGGAAGGCACGAATATGTGCTGCACGAGTGGCGTGCGTCTCTGCAGCCAGCAGGGATAAGGCTAGATCCCAACCTCCGCGTGGATCGGCACCGGTGCCAGTGCCGGACTCACCAAAGAAGGGGCGGAAATTGACGACGGTCTCGCGTGGCATGGCATAGAGGAGTCCGCGCATTGCCCTGGCTGCTGTCAACACCTGTGCTGGATCTATAGGCTGATACGGGCTGTGGTAGTAGGGCCACACTCCCTCCGAAGTAGCCCAAACCTGAAAGAGGATCTCCCAGTAGTCGAAGCCGTCCCCACTGATGTATCGTGGAGGTGGTGTCTCAAAGTCCTTGCGTTGCCGCTCCATGGGGAGAGCAACCGCAGGGTGAGGAGGATGAGAAATGGGGAAGACTACTGGAAGGGGATAGTCACCGGGATAGTCGGGTGACGATCGTATCGGATGAAACCGAGGAGATCTGGTGCCTGTCTACAGCTGACGGAGGCGCTCCTGAAGAACTCGAATCTCATGATCCGGGGAGTCGCCTGTGATGCCTGACATGAATGGATCATCATCCAGGAGGTCAGGAGGTGGTGGGTTAGGTCTACCTCCTGTCACGGGTGCCTTAGCCGACTGCTGTGTAGAGACCGCAATGCCGGCAGATCCCTCGGAAACCTGCCGTGGGACCATGGACTGGGCACGCAGAAGCTCAGTCAACGTGTGGATAGCATCGGTCTGCTCCCGCTGTAGGCGACGCATCTCATCTTGCTGGCTCTGCAGGTCCTCAATGGCCTAGAAGCGTGGGCTCAGAACCCCAGAAGAAGAGGAGGAGGGATCACCTGTCCCCTCCCCCTTGTTGTCAGTCAAATTCATGTCGCCTCTCAATATGGGTCGACAGGTCAGGTTTGTCAGATTTCAAAAGCGTCATCGTTTCTCGAGGAGTTGAAATATTGGAAACTTTTGACTGTCTGGCCAAAAACTTGGCTAAGTATGGTGCTGACGTCAGCAGATGGTTGCTGACATTAGCACGACCTGATGATGCCAGCAAGGAAAACTGCTGACGTCAGCTCGACTCCCTCCTTCCTTTTTTTCTTTCTTTTCTTTTTCGTTTTTTTCGAGATTCTGCGCGAGCGTGCAGCCGCTCCGTGGCGGTTGCATGGAAGCTACGCAGCAGCTTTTGCTCAGCTGCTTCTACAGCTATGCTGTCAGCTGCAGTAGCAGCTGCGTGGCTGCATGCGGAGTAGCAGCAGTAGCGGCTGCACAATGCCGCTATTGCTGCAGCGCACTACGGCTGCTGCTTGCTGCCGCCGGTGCGTGCTGGTGCTACTGCCGCTACTGCGCTACTGTTGCTGCAGTTGTTGCTGCTCTGCTGCTGCCGTCGCGGCTGCCGCTGCTGCTGCTGCACTGCTATTGCTGCCGCTGCTGCTGCCTTGCTGCTGCCACCGCTGCTGCCGCTACGCTGCTGTCGCTGCGGCCGCCGCTACGGCTGCGGACGGCGGCTGCACTCGTTGCAGCCGCCACGCGCTACTGTAGCTGCTGCTAAGACGCTGCTGCTGCCGCTGTTGCTGCTGCTGCTCTGCTCCTATGCTGCTGCTACAGCATAGCAGTGGCAATGCCACTGCTATGGTCTCACGTGATGGGTGTGGGCTGCGTTGACGGTGACCGGCTGTCTCCGACAGGCCCTTGTGGATCTGCTGTAGTGGTGACTCTTAATGTTGCTGCTCTGCTGCGTCTCTGCTGTGGAGCTCATTGAGAACTGTCTCACTGCTCTGAAACCATGAGAATATGCAAGGAAGCTTCCTAGCAACACTCCTGTTGACCAGGCGTCACTGCCTGATCAGACGATGACGACAGTCACAAGTCGTGCATAGAACGGTAGGAGTTTGGCTAGGGAACATAAGGCAAAGTGTCTGAATGCTTCAATAGCATTTGCAGAGAGAAATGACAAATGACAGGTCCAGGGCATAAATACCTGCCGCGGCGCACAGCGGGTGTCACACGCGGCGGTCCAAGAGCTGTCCTAGAACCGGCCCAAAACCACCGTTTTGGCTAAAACTCTGCGCACACATGTCAGAATGCTACGCCGTCTGAACCTGGACGTGCAGGATCACAAGACGGACGCTATGACTGGTCACATGAATGCATCCATCATCAGACGGTGAACACGCAATGCAAAAACATGCAAATCGGGCTCATGGCCAGTCCGTCGAAAAAATCCTGCAAGCTGTAGAGAAAACAGCAAGAAGTCCCGGCGGTGTCCGGGGCTCTGGAACGGTAGTCGGCCAGCTCCAAGCTCGTAGTCCACCACCAGTCGTCGCACCGGTGTCACCAGGGCCCGCCTCAAGGATCTGCACGAGTATGAACATGGCCGAGTGGTCACATTAGACTGTACAAGAACGTCACAAATCACAACAGCCTCGAGTACACCAACCCTACCGGCAGGAATGATGCCGGTGTAACCGGTACCACGGCATACCGTGTTTTTTTACCGCGGTATTGCAATACCGCTATACAGTTTCTTTTGCGGTACTGGCATGATATCAGTACTGACCTGATAGGGTACTGATGTTTTTTCACACATCTCTCACTTGTACTCTGGTGTGTCCTCCTTGCTTGTGCACATCGGCGTGCACATGACTTACGGCGAGATGGACACGGTTGGAGTGTCATCTGGTGGAGCCGACACACGCTGAGGCCTACTTGCAGTTTAATGGAGCCTCCTCCCTCAAACGTGCTCAGCTCCATCGACAGGCATCCTCCATGGTTGTGCCGCCGGCAGTTACTGTCGTTGCACAGACTGTGTGTTGTTGGTTTTCGTGCATCTCTCATTGTACTCTGTTGTGTCCTCCCGGCTTGCGTACATCAGCGTGCAGATGATTGAAGGCGAGACTCGACGCTGCTGGAGTGTCGCTCGGTGGAGCCGACACGCGCTGAGACCCACGCACCGTTCGCTGGAGCCTCCCCCCTCCGGCGATGCGCTCAGCTCAAAGAAGATGCAAGGAAGCTTCCTAGCAACACTCTCGTTGGCCAGGCGTCAGTGCCTGATCAGACGGTGATGACAGTCACAAGTCATGCACGCAACGGCAAGAGTTTGGCCAGGGAACACAAGGCAAAGTGTCTCAATGCTTCGATAGCATTTGCAGAGAGGAATGACAAATGACAAGTCCATGGCATAAATACCTGCCGCGGCGCACGGCGGGTGTCGCACGCGGCTGTCAAAGAGCTATCCTAAAACCGGCCCAAAACCATTGTTTTGGCCATAACTATGCGCACACATGTCAAAATGCTACACCGTTTGAACCTAGACGTGCAAGATCACAAGACGGACACTACGATTGGTCACATGCATGCATCCATCATCAGACAGTGGACACGCAATGCAAAAACATGCAAATCGGGCTCATGACCATTCCGTCGAAAAACTCCTGTGAGTGCAGAAAAAACATCAGGAAGTCCCGGCAGTGTCCGGGGCTCTGGAACAGTAGTCGGCCAGCTCCAAGCATGTAGTCCGCCACCAGTCGTCACACTGGTGTCACCAGGGCCCGCCTCAGGGATCTGCACGAGTATGGACACGGCCAAGTGGTCACAGTAGACTGTACAAGAACGTCACAAATCACGACAAGCTCCATTAGCAGGCCTCCTCAGCGGTCGGGCCGCCGGCGGTCACTGCCATTGCAGATGCTGTTTCCACTCCCAGCTCTGTTTCTGGTTTTGGCATTGCGTCTGCAGCGTCATGCTGTGCCTAGGGTCCATGTCTCCTTTTGTGTGGCCCTGTTTGGCGTCACTGACTGTCTTAGGCACTCCCCAGGTTCGGGCAACCATAACTCTTTGGTGCGATTTTTCTAGCTGATTCTGACTGCACGACTGCATTTGCAGTGTTGGTATTATGGTATGGTCCAGTTTTTAGGCAAAACGGACGACGCCCGAGTTTTGGGCTGTCGGACGTCTGGCAGGGCTCACCGAGAAAACCCTGCCTACCAGAAAATAGGTCTAGGACTATTATCTGATTGGCTGGTTAGCTGAGTAACAAGTTCTATACTAGTGGGGGGGAGCTAGAACTTGGAGGGGTCTCGCGTTGTTGCTTATTCTTCATTCCTGATCAGTCACTTTCAGTTTTCAGCTGCTTTCTCGCGCTAACACTGGCGCGCGCGTTTCTTTAAAACAAACCCAGAGCTTCCAGACTTAGAGTCTAGAGCAGCTGAGTGGGCAGCAGACTTAAGCAATGAGCGTGGAAGCCCGCATGCTGCATCAACAACGCTGCTGCCCCAACTTGCTGCCTAGGTTTTCCAGCTTGGTATTACAGCCAGAGTGTAGCAACATGAGCAGAAGATTGGCGTACAGGTGTTAGACAATGTCGGTGGACCCCCATACGCGCCAGTGCAGGGGAAATGCTGTTGGATTTTTTCCGGCAGCATTGACCCGCCTGGTGGCAGCGTCAGATTTTTTCCCACGGCCACTGGGCCAAGGGAAATGCTGCCGAAATTTTTTTGGCAGCACTGACCCCCACGCGTGACGCGAAGAGGTGAGCAGCAGGCCGCGTCCGACACCTACGTGCGATGACGCACGCTGCAACATCACCCAGGTGCATTGACTAGAACCAGCAAACACCAGTAGTAACCTGCAACAGCGGCAGCCGCACGCAACGGCAGCGAGCAGTGGCAGCAGCAGCCAGCAGCAGCTGCGTGCAGCAGCAACAGTAGGCAGAAGCAACAGCTCGCAACAGCCTGTAGTAGTAGCAGCTTGCAGCAGCAGCTCGCAGTAGCAGCCCGCAGCAGCAGCCTGTAGCAGCAGCCCGTAGCAGCAACGAGCAGTAGCCGCAGCAAGCAGCAGGTGCAATAGCGTGCAACAACAGTAGTAGGCTGTAGCAGCCGCAGCAGCAAGCCGTAGTAGCAGCTAGCTGGAGCAACAGTACCAACGAGCAACTGCTGGCAATAGCCAATAGCGGCTACTACTGCTCGCAGCCCACAGCGAGCGAGCAGTGAGCAGCAGCCCACTGCTGCCAGCGAGCTGCAGCTCGCTGCTACGAGTGAGCAGCAGCCCGCTGCTCGCAGCAGACAGCGGGCAGCTGCCCGATGTGACAGGCGAAAAAAAAAGAGGAAAAAAACGAGAAGGGAAAAACCCCCCACCCCATTTTCCTCTCTGCCGCAGCTGTAGCAACTGCCTTAGCTACTGCAGCAGCCACAAAAAATGCAGCAGCTCGCAGTAGCAGAAGCTGCTATTGCAACTATAGCCGTAGCAACAGTAGCAGCAGCAGCAGCAACCATAGCCGCAATACCGGTAGCAACAGCAGCAGCAGCAACAACACCTACATCATCATCAGCACCAGTAGCAACAGTAGTAGCAACACCAATGGCTGCAGCAGTAGCAGCAGCAATAGCAGTAGTAGCAGTTGCAGCGGCTACAAAAACAGTAACAGTAGTAGTAACAGCAGCCATAGCAGCGGCCCCAACAACCGCCGCTGCTGCCGTCAGCATCCGGTTGCTGACGTCAATGCTGACGTCACCGCAGACGTCGTCAACAAAAAAACAAAAGACAAAAAAAAGGGGAAAGGGAAGGGGGAAGACAACCAGAGGGTGGGTAGAACGTCCACCGCCCCAAGCCACTGCTGACATCAGCAACACAAAGGAAAGAAAAAAAAGGGGCACCAAACCATGGCTGGTAGCCCCAGTGGGGAGGGGTCCTCCTCTATTGGGGGGACCCCCGGCCCCCCTTTCTTGCAGCAACTACAGTAGCAGCATGAGCAGCAGCAGCAGCAGCGGGAGCAACAGCAGCCGCAACAGCAGCCGCAGTAGTAGCAGTAGTAGCAGTATCAGTAGCAGTAGTAGCAACAGCAGCAGCAAGAGCAGCAGCAACCCACTGGTGTCGTTGGCGGCAACCCTGATCCCCTTGCTGCTTTTCAGCAACAGCTCGCCGCCTTCACGTAGTAGCTTGCAACGCTGCAGCCATTAGCCTCCCAGACTGCCACCAGTGCACCGCCATCGTTCATCCCTCTAGGGCACGCTAGCCCAGTTGTGTCTGCTGCCACACACTACTTGGTCCAGCAGCAGACTCAGCGCCAGCGGCAGACATTGACCTCCGTCCTTGGCCCCACTCTGGGCGCCGGCCGCAGGCAGAAGGAATTTGAGACGCCGCAGCTTCCGCCGCTTCAGGCCGACGAGCAGTTCTGGAGCTGGGAGCTCAAGTTCCAGTTCTGGGCACAAGGTGAGGGCCTGTGGGCATACTACACCCTCCCTTATGACCCCACCCAGGCCGACCAGTTGTATGACACTGGTCGCGCCGTCCGTGCCCTCCTCCCAGTCGCCCCTCTAGCTTCCCGCCTGGTCCTAGAGCCTTTCCTTGGCAACTTCACCACTGGCGCCATCCCAGACCCTGTAGCCGCGTGGCACGTCCTCACCCGGCCTCATCGCCTGTCTAGCAATGCTGAGACCAGCCGTCTGCTCCGGGAGTTCAACTCCCTGCACATGGGGGAGACCGAGACAGTCACTACCTATTGGCAGCGGGCGGAGGACATCCTTCGTCGTCTCGGCAGATCTGCCCCACCCCCTCTGTCCGCGATCCTCACCATCAAGCGTGACATCACAAGCGCGTACACGGACGTCTTCGTATACTACCCCCAGAACTTCCTCTCCACCATGGCGGCCCAGGGCACCCTCATGCCCTGGGCATACGAGCTCTTCCTCCGCATTGAGGAAGCTCGGTTGAAGTCCCAGCTCTATCGCACGGAGGCTCTTGCATCCCTTGCCGTCGCCTCCCCTGCCGTCGCCTCCGTGGCTGGCGCTTCCCCCGCCACAGCTACCTCATCGTCTTTGGGGAAGAAGAAGAAGAGCCGGAATAGGAAAGGCAAGGGTCCGCCGTAGTAGTAGCAGCAGCAGTCGTCGGCCGGGTCCAGCGGTGGTGGCTCGGTCTGCCATAACTGTTGCCAGCCCGGGCACAGGTGGTACACGTGTCCCTCTCCCGACGGATGAGGCGCACGTCATCGCCACAATGCGTAGCCAGCAGGAGTGCCGTCTTGCCTCTACCGCCGGCCCTGGCACCTCGACCTCATCCATCAGCTCTGTCAGTCTGACAGCTCCGCCAGTCATGCACACACCCGCGTTGCAGTAGTACTCTTCATAGCCGTCGGTGCCTCCGTTCCCGTCACCGTCGCTGTCCCTCCCTTACCCGGGCTCCGGTGCCGTCACTCCGCACTCGGTCTACACTCCCGGGCCGTCCTCCCGTGAGCGTCAGCTGCGCTCCAGCTCTGCCTGACATGCCCTCCTCCCCAGGGAAGTGCGAGTTGCATCACCTCCTGCTCTCCTGCCCAGCCATGCATGAGTGAGACTGAACTACGGTCGTTTCCCGTTTCTTTGTCTGTCTTATCGTTTCCCATGGTCTACCCCTTCCCATGACAATGTTGCGTGGCTTGACGATTGGCAGTCTCGGTTCGCGCCTCCTTCGACCGCGTCCGCGTCCCTTGCTTGCTGCCATGTGACCGTTAGCGATCTGGCGACCCCAGTCCAGGACCCCGCTGAGACCGGGATCATCGACTCCGGGGCCACGCATCACATGACGGCCTCTCATGAGGCCTTCAGTATGCTCGGTCCTGTAGGTGATGTCTCCGCTGTCCGGACGGGCTCCGCACAGGTGTTGCCTGTCCGTGGTGTTGGCGTTGTTCGTTACCGTGGTCCTACCGGTGACGTCTTTCTGACCCATGTCCTCGTGCAGCACTACGAGACCAGACGGACGTAGAGACTACGAGACCACACGGACGCAGCGACACAGTGCCAGACGGACGCCCGTGGCAACCTGTGGCATGTGCCTCATCTCTCCTCCTCCCCTTCCATCTCCTCCCCGTCGGCCGCCACAGGCCATGTGTTTGTCACCAGCACGCTTTCTCCTTCACACACTCGCCTCTTGCATCTCCGCCTTTGCCACGTCCACTCTGCCATCGTAGACAGCATGCTATGCACCCAGCCGGCCAAGGGCCTTGACCCGGAGACTTTCCCCCTCCTGTACTCCACTGAGTGCATTGATTGCGCTCAGGGGAAGATGCACCGGTCCACGTACCCTTTGTCTTCCTCCTGTGCAGCCACCCCTCTTGACCTTGTCCATTCGGACGTCATGGGCCCTCTCCCCACTGAGTCCGTTGACGAGCACGACCGCTATGTCCTCACCCTCACTAACGACTGCTCTCGCTACCGCTAGGTTTTTTGCCTTTGGCAGAAGAGCAATGTCGCCCGCACCATCTAGGACTGGCTTGTCCTTGCGGAGTGCGAGTGTGGCTGCTCTCTTCGCCGCTTTCACTCCGATCATGGTGGTGAGTACATGGGTGAGGCCACGACCTTTCTCACGTCACGCGGCATCCACCGTGAGACATCCACGCCCTACACGCCCGCCCAGTACAGTGTCTCCGAACGGTGGAACCGTACCATGGCCAACGCCGTCCGCACCATGCTGGTCGAGTCCGGTCTCTCCGATGGCTTCTACTTTGAAGCCATGGCCTACATGACCTGGGTCTAGAACCGGATTCCCCATGGTCCCCTTCCCCGCCAGTCCACGCCTTACCAGTATTTGTGTGGTTAGCGCGCTGACCTTCGCCCAGCTCGCGTCTGGGACTGCGTGGCCATTCTGTGGCTGCCCGCCCCGCAACAGGGTAGCAAGCTCGCCCCACACGTACGTCCCTGCACCTTCCTCGGTATCTCTCGTCAGTCCAAGGCCTAGCGCTTCTGGGATCCCTCCCGGCACTGCATCGTCCAGTCCCAGGATGCCCTCTTCTTTGAGGACCTGTTTCCTCGCAACCTCATTCACTCTGACTTGTCTGTGTCTATCCCGTCGCATGGGAGAATGAGTCCGTCCTCCGTCCTGCCGCTTCGAGGTGACACATCCCTGAGTCCCTCTAAGCCGGTAGCCCCAGTTGTATCCACTGGTCCCTCTGAGCCGGCAACCCCAGTCGCGTCTGCTGGTCTCTCCGAGCCGGCAGTCCCAGACGCATCCGCTGGTCCCTCCGGGCCGGCAGCCCGAATCGTGTCCGCTGGCCCTCAGGGCCAGTAGCCCCAGACGCATCCGCTGGTCCCTTCGGGCCGGCAGCCCAAATCGCGTCCGCTGGTCCCTCCAGGCCAGCAGCCCCAATTGCGTCCGTTGGTCCCTTCGGGCCGAGAGCCCCGGTCGCGTCCGTTGGCCCCTCCAGGCCGGCAGCCCCAGACGCGTGCGCTGGTCCCTTTGGGCCGGCAGCCCCAGTCGCGTCCGCTGGCCCATCCGGACCAGCTACCCCGATTGCATCCGCGGGCCCCTCCGGGACAGCAACCCCGTCTGCTTCCATTGGCCCGTCGGACTCAGTGCCATCTCCTGCCCTGCCATGCTACGCATGTGGCCCTGGCGGTAGCCTCCGACCCAGACCATCGGTTAGCACGCAGACTGTCGCACTACGCTCCGTGGCGCCTCGACCCCCCGTGGCTCCACGTTTCTCCTCCACTCCCACGGTTGTGAGTGGGGACCCTGGCACCAAGGCCCTCGGCTTGACCACCTTGGCCATCATTGCAGACCTTCACCCGGGCTCCACACTGGGCTACGCCATGCTTTATCACAAGCATCGGCACGTTGTCGTGGCTGCACTCGCGCGCATCCCACCTTGGGCTCGAGATGCACACGCTCTCTCAGCCCGCTCCATAGCACGCCCGGAGGACCCAGCCACCCTGCGCGTGGCACGAGCCTCTCCTGAGATGGCACACTGGGACGCTGCCTGCGCCGATGAGCTCACTGTTATCCGACAGCACCATGTGTACGACCTCGTCGACCTTCCTCCAGGTCGGAAGGCCATCGGTGCCAAGTGGGTCTTTCGGTGCAAGTGGACGCCAGATGGGTCCTTGGACAAGTACAAGGCCCGCCTTACAGCCAAGGGGTTTGCCCAGATTCCTGGGGTCGACTACGACCAGATCTTTGCCCCAGTTGGTCGGTTCTCCATTAGCCAGGCGCTCTTCAGCCTGGTCACCCAGCATGAGTGGGAGTTGTATCAGATGGATGTGAGCAATGCTTTTCTCCATGGCTCACTGGAGGGTGAGGAGCTCTACAAGGTGCAGCCCCCAGGCTTTGACGACGGCACTGGGAGATTCTGGCGACTACGTAAGGCCCTCTATGGCCTAAAGCAGTCGCCTTGGTGTTGGAACCAAGAAATGAGCAGCACGCTCCTTCGTGGCGGGCTCCAGCGCAACACCGCTGACCCCGCACTGTTTGTCAGTCCGCGAGGCCAGACTTTCGCCGTTGTTCTGGTTTATGTCGACGATCTCCTTATTGCGTCGCTAGACACGGCTGCCATCCAGCATGTCAAAGACTTGCTACATGCCGCCTACCAGATGAAGGATCTTGGATCTGCCAAAGTCTTCCTGGGCATAGAGCTCGAGCATGATCGCCCCCAAAGCGTCCTGCACATCCACGAGGCCGCCTATGTGCAGACTCTGTCCACCCGCTTTGCGGAGGACCTGCCACTTGTGCCGAGCGCATCCTCACCCATGTCACCCGATGGCCAGGTGAAGCTGAAGAGTCCTGACCGGGCTGTTGTGGGGGAGCCAGTTGACGTGACCACGTACCTGCGAGTCATCGGGTCACTGATGTTCCTGGCAACGACGACACGCCCAGACATCGCGTTCGCCGTCAACCTCCTTGCCTAGTTTTCTCAGGAGCAGCGTCACCTCCACTACAAGGCCATGATCCCAGTACTGCGCTATGTCGTCTTGACTCCTCGGCGAGGTCTCATGTTCCGCGGTCAACCATCTGTGGTCGCCGTATGCTACATCGACAGTGACTAGGCCAGCAGTCTGGACGGTAAGAGTCGCACAGGCTGGATCTTTTTGATTGGCGGCACAGTAGTGTCGTGGCGCAGTGGCAAGCAGGGGTGCATTACAAGTAGCACTGATGAGGCTGAGTACGTGGCTCTTGGCTCAGGCGCGTGTGAGAGTGTGTGTCTGCGTCGTTTGTTGTCCGAGTTGCGTCAGTCTGTCGCATCCATCACGTTGCATTGTGACAATGAGAGTGCCATGGCCATCGCCGACAATGACGACGTGCATCACACACACACAAAGCACATCTACGTTGAGTATCACTATGTGCATTTGTTGTTGCATGACGGCAGCATCAGCATCGTGTGGGTTAAGACAACACGGCATTGGCTGACTTCTTGACCAAGGCACTGAAGCGTGACTCGTTTTAGAAGGCTGTGAGTTTGGTCGGCGTGCGTCCGTGAGTGGCTCTCTGTCCCTGCTTGCATCTCTGCGTGGCCTAGGGGAGTCTGGTCGTTGACTGTGTCTCTGCTCGCACATGTGCAGTATGCCTGTGAGTCATGGGTGAGTGTTGGTTTTCGTGCATCTCTCATTGTACCCTCTTGTGTCCTCCCGGCTTGTGTACATCGGCGTGCAGATGATTGACGGCGAGACTCGACGTTGCTGAAGTGTCGCTTAGTGGAGCGGACGCGCGCTGAGGCCCACGCACTGTTCTCTTGAGCCTCCTCCCTCCGGCGATGCGCTCAGCTCCATCGGCAGGCCTCCTCGGCGGTCGGGCCACCAGCGGTCACTGCCACTGCAGATGCTATTTCCATGCACCCAGCTCTGTTTCTGGTTGTGGCATTGCGTCTGTAGCGTCATGCTGTGCCTAGGGTCCATGTCTCTTGCTGTGTGGCCTTGTTTGGCGTCACTGACTGTCTTAGGCACTCCCCGGGTTCGGGCAGCCATAACTCTTTGCTGCTATTTTTCTAGCTGATTCTGACCACACGACTGCGTTCGCAGCGTTGGTATATTGGTATGGTCCAGTTTTAAGGCAAAACGGACGCCGCCCGGGTTTTGGGCTGTCGGACGTCTGGCAGGGCTCACCGAGAAAACCCTGCCTGCCAGAAAATTAGTCTAGGACTATTTTCTGATTGGCTGGTTAGCTGAGTAACAACTTCTACACTAGTGAGGGGGAGCTAGAACTTGGAGGGGTCTCCCATTGTTGCTTATTCTTCATTCCTAAACAGTCACTTTCAGTTTTCAGCTGCTTTCTGGCACTAACATTGATGCGCGCGTTTCTGAGTAACAAACTTAGAGCTTCCAGACTTAGACTCTAGAGCAGCAGACTGAGGGGGCAGCAGACTTAAGTAACGAGCGTGGAAGCCCGGACGCTGCATCAACAATGCTGCTGTCCCAACCTGCTGCCTAGTGTCGTGTCTAAGTGTACTGTTGCATTCACACTGGCACGTTATGCCTAGGGTCCAAGTTTCATGATTTTTGGGCAGTGTTGGTACGAAGGATAAGAGTAGAGGCTGCTTGGGGTTTAGGCATCCATTACTCCTCATTGCTATTCTTCTAGCTGATTCTGACCACACGATTGTGTTTGTAGCATCGGTATTATGGTATGGTCTAGTTTTCAGGCAAAACGGACAACACCCGGGTTTAGGGTTGTCGGCCAACTGGCAGGGCTCACAGAGAAAACCCTGCATGCCAGAAAATATGTCTACTTTCTGATTGGCCGGTTAACTGAGTAACAAGCTCTATAGAGCTGGGGGGGGAGCTAGAACTTGGAGGGGTCTCCCAATGCTATTCATTTCAAGTTGCTAATCAATTCGTTCCAGTTTTCACCTGTTGTCTGTCACTAACTCTGAAACGCACGTTTCTGAGTAATAACACTAGAGCTCTTTGACTTAGACTCCGGTGCAGGATATTGAGGGGGCAGCTTAAGCAACGAGCGTGGGTTCTCGCACGCTGCATGAAAAACGCTGTTGCCCCGACCCGTTGCACTAGGTTTTCAAGCTTGAAATCAGAGCCTCTGAGCCAGAGCGTAGTAGAAGCAACAGAATTGAGCAGCAGCAAGACGTACAGGTCCAAGTCAACACCGGCGGTCCCCCATACGCGCCCATGCAGGGGAAACTCTGCGCGGTTTTTTCAGGCAGACTTAGCCTCGCCGGGTGGCGTCTTCAAAACGCTCCCGACACAGGGGAAATGCTGCCGAAGTTTTTTTTGACAGGATTGACCCCGTGAAGGTGGTAGCGTTAGCGGACCTCGTGGCCGGCGACGTGATGGGCAACACCATGATAGCACCAACGCACATGGCGATGGTGCTGCCAATGAGGGAATTCCCTTGTCCCTTTTCCCTCTCTCCTCTCTCTAACATGCTAGCAGCAGCAGCAACAACAACAGTAACAGTAGCAGCCGTAGCTGCGACAAGAAGTAGCAGCTAGCAGTAGCAACGAGCAGCGGCTGCTGCGAGCTACAACAGCGAGCAACAGCAGCAGCTCATAGCAGCATCGCATAGTAGTAGTAGCTTTCAGCAACAGCAGCGGGCTTCAGCAGCATCTCACAATAGCAGCAGCTCGCAGTCGCGGCCGGCAACAATAGCGAGTAGCGAGTAGCGAGGAGTAGTGAGCAGCGAGCACCAAGCAGAATGTAGTAGAGGTAGCAACAACAGCGGGTAGCTGTAGCAGCAACATCATTAGTTGTGAGCAGAAGCATCCTGTAGCGCAGAGTAGTAGCTAGTTGCGGGTAGCAGCAGCAGCAGCAGCAGCGGGCAACATCAGTAGCAACCATGAGCAGGAGCAACAATAGTAGCAGAAGAAGCAACAGCGGCTACGGCATCAGCTCGCAGCTGCAACATTGCTTGTAGCAGCAGCAAGCAGCAAAAGAGAAAAGAAAGAAGAAGAAAAAACCACAATAAAGGACATCATGGCTAAAAGTGGCGAGGGGTCGTCCTCTGTTGGAGGACCCCCCTTTTTATAGTAGCTGTAGTAGCTATAGCAAGAACAAAAATAGATGTCGCCGCTACTACAAGAATAGCAATAGTAGTAGCAGCTGCTGTTATAACACCATCTGTCATAGTAGTGATAGTAGCAGCCACAACAACAGTAGTAATAGCTGTAGAAACATCCGTTGCAGTAGCAGTAGGAGAAGCAACATTAATAACAGCAGCCACTATAGCACTAGCAGCTGTAGGAGCCACAACAACACCAATAGCCTGCAGGCTCTACAGCCTTGCTGGCTCATCAGATCCACTAGGCGCCATATGCCAGTAGCTTGCAACGTTGATGTAGCAGCTAGTAGCACTGCAGCCGCCGACACAACTTCCATAGCAACTGCCGCTACAGCAACAAAACCAGCAGCAACTGCTGCAATAGCAGTCGGTGCGGTAGTATTAGAAGCGGTAGCATCAGCCAACGCTACCTTCCCTCCACTTGGGCATGCTAGTTTAGTGGTCTCCTCTGCCACGCAGTACTTGGCGCAGTAGCATACCCAGCGCCGACGGCAGACTATGATGTCAGTCCTAGGCCCCACTTTGGGTCTTGGCCAAAGGCCAAAGGACTCTGAAACCCCACCACCACCTCTCCAGGCTAGTGAGTAGTTCCGGAGTTGGGAGCTCAGCTTCCGCATCTGGGCACAGGGTGAGGGCCTGTGGCCATACTACATCTTGCCCTTCGACTCCACCGAGGCTGACCAGGTATATGACGTCGGTTGTGCCATACATGCTCTCGTTCCCATTGTCCCTCCAGTTCCAAGTCTTGATCTCGAGCCTTTCATCGGTGACTTCACCACAGGCGGCCTCCCCGATCCCGTAGCAGCATGGCACATCCTTACACGCCCTCATCGCCTTTCTAGCGAGGCGGAGACTAGCTTTCTGCTCTGGGAGTTCCACTACCTTCGTACGGGGGAGACGGAGACGGTCACCTCATACTGGTAGCGGGTGGAGGAAATCCTACGCCGCCTGGGAGACGCTACACCACCCCCTCTCTCTGCACTCCTGACCATCTAGCGTTGCACCAACGACGTGTTTGTTGATGCCTATGTTCACTACAACCAGGATGTACTCATCACGATGGCGGCCTAGGGCACCTTCATGCCCTAGGAATACGAGCTCTTTCATCACATTGAGGAGGCTCGTCGGGAGTCCCGCATCAAGCACAAGAGGCCCTTGCCTCTCCTATTGTCGCCTCTGTGGCTGGTGCCGCTCCCATAGCAGCCGCGTCCAGCGACGCCTCATCATCCGGCAAGAAGAAACGTAGGGGCAAGAAGGGCAAGGGCCCACAGCAGTAGTCGAACGGATCCGTTGGTTGCAGCTTAGTCTGCCACAACGGTGGCCAGAAAGGACAGGGGTAGTACAATGGGCCGAACTCGACAGAAAAGGCGCGCGTCATCGCCACCATGTGTCGCCAGTGGGAGTGCCGCCTCGCCACCACTGCCGTGACTATTGCTGCTTCCGCTGTATCCATGCTGCTTGCTCCTTTTCTCCCTCCGACGGCTCCGCCATAGCATCATGCGCAGCCGTCGGTTCCCGCCCCTCCGTCCATGGCGCCCTCCTCCTCCTTCACGGACTCCGATGCGGTCATGCCACAGTCGGTCTACTCCGTGAGACCCTCCACCCGCGAGCGTCAGCTAGAGAAGTTCATCACCCTCCATCTCCATCTGCCTCGCCCTCCTCCCCAGGGAAGTGCGAGTTGCATCATCGCTGCTTCCCTTGCTCTCCCTTGCATGATAGAGTCTGAGCTATTGTCGTGCCCTTTTCTTTCGTCCCCTCCGTCCCCTGACAAGCCCTCCCCACCTGCTCCTCTTCGTCATGATGTTGCCTGGCTAGATGACTGAGAGTCCCAGATCGCACCACCGTCCACTACGTCCGCGTCTGTCACCCACTGCCATGTGACCGTCAGCGACTTGGCGACACCGGTCGGGGATCCATCGGAGAACTAGATCATCGACTCTGGGGCCACGCATCACATGACGGCCTCGCATGAGGCTTTTAGTGTCCATGGCCCAATCATCGATGTCTCTAGGGTTTGGACAAGTTCTGGTCAGGTCGTACCCGTTCACGACGTCGGTGTTGTTCGTTTCCGAGGTCCTGCTGGGGATGTTCTTATGACTGATGTTCTCTTTGTCCCTGCTCTTCAGCTCAGCCTCCTGTCTGTCACTACCCTTGACCGCATGAGCATGGATGTACTGCACTCGCATGGTGTTGGCATTGTGTCGTTGCATCCGTCCGGTCGTGTCGTTTTGCATGCCACCGCCTGTGGAAAGTTGTGGCACATGCCGCGCCTGTCCCCTTCTCCCTTTGTCCCCTCCCCATCGGCCGACACATGCCACGTGTTTGTTACCAGCACACTCTCTCCATAGCACACACGTCTCATGCATCGCCGCCTCTATCATGTCCACTCTATCGCTGTGGACAGTATGATCAGCACGCAGCCGGCCAAGGGCCTTGACCCGGCCACCTTTCAACTGCCGTGTCCCATTGAGTGCATTAATTGTGCTCAGAGGAAGATGCACCGGTCCACCTACCCCTTGTCTGCCTCTCGTGCGTCCACCCCGCTAGACTTGGTCCACCAGGATGTCATGGGTCCCCTTATGACAGAGTCCATTGGGGAGCATGTTTGCTATGCCTTAACACTTACGAACGACTACTCTCGCTACCGCTAGGTCTTTTGCCTTCGCCATAAGGGCGACGCTGCCCCCACCATTCGGGACTAGCTTGTCCGTGCTAAGCACGAGTGCGGTCGCCCTCTCCGCCACTTTCACTGGCTTCTACTTTGAGGCCATGACCTACATGATGTGGGTCTGGAACCGGATTCCCCACAAATCCATTCCTCCTCAATCCACTCCATACTAGCACTAGTGTGGTGAGCCAGCCGACCTCCGCCCAGCTTGCGTCTAGGGCTACGTAGCCATTGTATGGTTGCCTGTCCCACACCAGGGCGGCAAGCTCGAGCCTCGTAGCTGTCCCTGCACCTTCTTTAGTGTCTCCCATCAGTTGAAGGCATGGCCCTTTAGGGATCCCTCCATGCACTACATCATCGAGTCTCGGGATGCTCTCTTCTTTGGAGACATGTTTCCCCGTGACCTTGTTCCCTGCGACGCGTCAATTTCCCTCCCGTCACGTGAGGGAGTTGTGGGTTCGTCCTCCGTCCGGCTGTTTCCGGGAGTCACCTTGTATGCATCGCCTGCGTCTGTTGGCCTCTCTCAGCCGGCTGCCCCGTCCGTGTCTGCCAGCCCCTCCGGGTCGGCTGCCTTGTCTGTGTCTGCCATCCCCTCCGCGCCAGATGCCCGGCCCGTATTTGTGAGCCCCTCCGGGCTGGCTGCCCCATCCGTGTTCGCCAGCCCCTTCGGGCTCGCTCCCCCGTCCGTGTCTGCCAGCCCCTCCAATCCGGCTGTCCCGTTCGTGTCTGCCAGCCCCTATGGCCAGCTGCCCCGTCCGTGTCCGCCAGCCCCTTTGGGCCAGCTGCCCCATCTGTGCTCGCCAGCCCCCTCGGGCCGGCTGTCCCGTCCATGTTTGCGAGCCCCTCTAGGCCGGGTGCCCCATAGGTGTTTGCCAGCCCCTCCGGGCCGGCTGCCCCGTGTGTGTCCACCAAACCCTCCGGGTCCGTTGCCCTGTCCGTGTTTGGCAGCCCCTCCAGGCGGGCTGCCCTGTCCGTGTCCACTAGCCCCTTCGGGCTGGCTCCCACGTCTGTGTCCGCAAGTCCCTCCGTGCTAGCTGCCCCGTCCATGTTCGCCAGCCCCTTTGGGCCGATTTCTCCGTCTATGTCCGCCAACCCCTCCGGGCCGGCAGCCTCGTCCATGTTGGTGCGCTACACACGTGGTCCGGGCGGGAGCCTTCGACCCATGCCGACAGTGAGCACCCAGGCTGCCTCCTCACACCCTCTTGCGCCATGACCCCCTTTCACCCCATGAGGCTTGTTACCTCCTGTCAGACCCACTTCCACAATTCTAAATGTGGACCCCGGCATCAAGGTACTTGGCTTCGGCACATTGTCAGTCGTCACTAACCTACATCTAGGGTCAGCTTTGGATTACTCCATCAGGAGCACCGGTATGCCGTGGCGGCCACGCTCTCGCGTATGCCACATGTTGGAAAAGGAGCCTTCCGGCTCAGTTTCAGGTCCACAGGAGCAAGTTCCAGGAAAGTACCAGATGCCTGCTCCGATCGTCAATCTGACTTCACCATTGGAAAGATCAGGTGGAAAAATGTCTACGGTCCAAGTTTGAGGCCGATCCAACGGTCGGATTGGGAGATATGAATTTTCGTAGTTTCCGGGGTCATCGATCGTTGATATTCGGGTGACCATGGGCGATGGCTCCATGCCTTAGCCTGAGAAAAGAAAAAGGCAAGAGGTCCAGGGTCAAGACCTGATGGGAGAAATATCCAAAAAGGTCCTTGGTCTTAGGATTGCCTTGTCAGAGTGTGCTGACTAGGATAAAGGTACCTCTCCTTACTTTTTAGGTGAGGTGAGATCCTTGTGTGCTAGCCATGGACACATGGCGATTCTCCATGGGTTTGTGGGTTATGTGACCACTAGGAGTGTGCCATGAGAGCATTCTCTAGCTCTCTAGGTCGTGTGTGAGTGGTCAGCCTGATTGCTAGGCTGATTTCCTCCCTTGTGTGAGATTATGGA